>JAHWXV010065222.1:0-13612 GCA_024586415.1 Phrixothrix hirtus | reverse complement strand
ACACAAATATATATATATATATATATATATATATATATATATATATATATATATACACAGTGTGTTTGAGATTTTAGGATCACTATTGGCATCTCGGAAACCGTAAGTGATACGAAGTCGGTTAAATGGGAGAAAAATTGCACGATTAGGAGCCCAGTTTAATGATAGTTTTGTTTTACTAAATAGATGGACAGTTTACTAGATAGAAGCAAAAAATCGAAAAATGCCCATTTCTTCTAATCAACATATTTCTTCAAGTAATAAAAATAGAGAAAAACGTCAAAAGAAGCAGTTGCAGATACGACAGGGCTCATTAGAATTGTATTTGTCTTGTGACTGTCATTTGCTTTGTTTCAGAGATATAACACAAACTCGCATTTTGTAAATGGAACGCATGGTTAATTTTTACATCAAAAGCTAGCCTATTTTTGTTAGTTTTCAGCGATATAAGGGTGGCTGTATTTATTTTTAAAATTAAGCAAAACATAAAGGAAGGCATTTCATACTTTTGCTTATCTAATAGGCAGTGAAAAACAAACCACTTCAACAAATGGCGCTCGAAACAACATTTTGTCGATTTAGCAGCGGTCTACAGAAGCCTATAGCACATGAAAACAAAGGGTAACCCGATAGAAAACCAGTTGGTTAGTAATTCACTAAAGCAGTACTATAAAGGTTATTAATAGTTAATTAGTTATTTTTACAGCAAATTTTTCACTTTATATTATATTTATTGCATAGTGTTCCGGAAATGATTGTAGCGGTAAGTGAAAACACGGCGGTAGATTCCCTTGACATTCAATTTAATTTGACACTTTTACCAAAATATAAAATAAATGTAACAACATGACATTTTAATAACAAGCTAGAATACAAAACCCAAAGTGAATGGAATAGAGAACTAAAAATGCATAGGTAACTGTGAAATAAACGATCAAAAACCAAACATAAAATCACCACAACAAATGTTCTACATGACCTCCCCCTACATCTATGCGTTTTCTAATTCACTTCACTATCAATTTTTGACAGTTTTTAATTTGTATATACGTAATAAAAGTAAAGGCTTGTAAAACCCGGTGCTGTAGCTCTTCTATATTATTAAATGTTTGAATGTAAACCAGGTTTTTCACGTGTCCCCAGATAAAGAAATCCAAGGCTAACATGTCCGGACTTCGTGCAGGCCAGCGTATAGGACTATTATTGCCAATCCATTGTTGAGGTATTTTTCATTTAGATAATCTTGTGCTACCCTGGAATTATGAAGCGGTCCTCCATCTTGTTGTCAAATTATGTCTGCCCTTCTATGTAGTGGAAGTTCGTCTAATTTATCTTCTATGTCAATTTGTAGTAACTCTAAATAGCGAATCCCTTTAATGTTCCTTGAAAAATTATAAGCTCTATTAATTTATCTCCAAGTATACCGCAGCAAAAATTGGAACCAAACTTTTCTTAGAATCTCGACTCATAATTTTTGTGTTCTCATCTGCCCAATGATGAAAATTGTGCCGACTGTAAACGCCATTCTTTGTGAACTTGGTTTCATCTGTCCACAGAATATTATGATAGAATCAATTATTATTTGTTAACTCATTCGTAAACCAGTTACAAAAATTCAGTCTTCTATCGGTATCCCCAGAATGCAATCCTTGTACTAACGTAGGTTTGTATGGATGATATTCGTGTTTTTTCAAGATCTCATGTACTGTTGATTTAGCTAAATTGCTATCATTTGCTACTTTTCTGACTGATGTTGACGGTACATTGATAACAGCGGCAAGTGCATTGACTTCCGCAACTTCATTTTGCATTTGATATTTACCTCCCGGTTCCTTAAAAGCGCCAAATTCCCTTAAGCTCTTTTATAATTTAGAAAACAGTGCCCGATGAGGTTGCCGTCTTTCTAGATAACGGTGTAAATATTCTTTGCCATTTGTTGCTGCGTTTCTTCGACACTGGATATATATTACGAACATATCGGTTTTTTCTTCATTTGAAAACTCCATAACTGCTGCTACACGCAAAATTTTGATACGTCCGCTGTCAAAGTGGCTATTGTTGTTTTGAGCGTAATTTGTTACAGTGGTTTGTTTTTCACTGCCTACTAGATAAGCAAAATTATGAAATGGTTTTTTTCTATATTTTGCTTAATTTTAAAAATAAGTAGGGCAACCCTTATATCGCTGAAAACTAGAAAAAATAAGCTATCTTTTGATCTAAAAATTAACCATGCATTCCGTTTAAAAAAACGCAGGTTTGTGTTATACTTCTGAAACAAAACCAATGACAATCGTAAAACAAATATAATTCTAACGAGCCCTGTTATATCTACAACTTTTTCCTTTGGCGCTTTTCTCTATTTTTATTGAAGAAATATGTTGATTAGAACAAATGAGCGCTTTTCGGTTTTTTGCCTCTATCTAGTAGCGTATGCATCTACTTGGGAAAACAAGAAAATCATTATACTGGGCTCCTAACTGCGCAACTTTTCTCTCATTTAATCGACTTTGTATCACTTACGGTTTCCGAGATGCCAATGGTGAGCCTCGAATCTCGGACACACTGTATATATATATATATATATATATTACTAGGTTATAGAGATAATGTAACTCCTTACAAAATTAAATCCAAGCACTTATGTACCTCAAAACATTACGCACAATAAATTTTAAGATTATACATCGATTGCTTGTTATATTTTAAAAATGGAAGATGTTTACATTCGCAAGCATGAACAATACTCTGACTGTACATTTAAGGTCCTTCTTTGCTCTCATAGCTTTCCGTCTTTGGGGTTTGACGATACAATGCATTCGACTTGTTAAGGTGTATTACTTAACAACAGACACATTTTTGTAGGCACGACTAGAAACACTTATAAACTATGTATCTAAATTGCATAGTATTCGAAATATTAACAGTTAAAGTTTCCGGCTGGGTTCTGTTTGTGATTTGGTCTGCTGCGTTGGTTGAAGAAATGATTGACTAACTATACATATAATAAGTATTTGTTAGGAAATTCACCGAGACGAATAGGTATACATGAGTACATGATCCCTGCAACAACTCTTGCAAAATATGCAAAGTAGCGGGTATGGTATTTTATGCAAGGCACGAATTGCTAGATATGATTTTAGTATACGAAGAAATAGGTGTGAACATCCGCAAGTACTCGGAGTTTATATCGAAAGCGCTTCTCAAATGTCTGACAACCTTTACAGGAAACCAATTTAGTTGGGTACTTTGAAGGATACCGATATGACAGACTGCAGAGAACAGTGCTTATTAAAGAAGTCCACAAATACTAGAAGAAATCCTGAGTATGTATTATTTTCCGAGCTATGACATAAAAACAGATTCACCATAAATTTTTTTTCTTATAATTAAATGTGTGTTCTATATATGGCAATATACAAATTGAAATGCATAATCTTAAAACGAATATCTTGAAATTATTATTACATTATCATTTACTCAGCTAACTTCATTCGCTAATTGCAAAGCAAACCGATTAAATAAATATAACATAGTTGTAAATACAACACATGGTTGAATGGAGGTCATTAAGAGTCCGGATTTGTTATCAATTTTTACGCAATAATTTGTAAATATGTTTCCCACATAAATTAAATATTTTTACCAATTGTGTTTACTAAGCTCCCGTGTAGAAGGTGTGTTAAGTAATGCGGTTTACAATCACGGATACCCTGCACAGTTTTTTTACTTCTAGAGGACATTACTACGTAATCTTAGAGTGTTTCAAATTATTTAAGGGTTCGATACTTTACAAAATTTTTAATTTTGAGAATCATCTTCTAAACCGAGTGAATTTATTTGATTCCAATAATCTAGTATACAAATGTTCAGGATATAGGCCGAATTACTTTAAAAGCAAAAATATCTTATAATGTGCGATAAAATACGCGTATAAGCAATGTAACCAAACTGTATGGTTTTCCAAATATTTGTAAATGAATCTTTCAGCGCGTTCTTCTTGTCGACTTAGTCCATCGTGTTCAACAAGAATTGACTGGTTCACCGCACATTTTTAATAGCAACGTGACGCGCTGATGTGAGCACCAGTAATGCAAGTTGTCGATTGATTATTATAAGTACGCTAATTACTCTTGAAATAAAAAGTTTTATCACTTTCTCTTACACTATAGGAAATAGAAGTAAAAGAGAAAGTAGGGCTTTAAGGAAATACACATTTTCGGGTACCTTAAGTTCGAACGTTAAGCTGGTTGTGTGCGCGCACGTGTGCGTTAGTTTGTACGTCTGCGTTTGCTCGTGTGCGGGTGTACGTATATGCGGGTGTGCGTGTGTGAGTAGGTGCGTGAGCATGCGTGCGTGCGAGTTCATACTTGAACATGCGCATGCGCGTTCGTGCGTGTCTGTGGCCTTGCGCATGCGTGCGTGCGTACTTCCGAGCGTACGTGCGTGCGTGTGTGTACACGCGCGCGCCCGCGGGCGTGGGTGCGGGCTTGCGCGAGTACGTGTGTACGTATTTGTGTTGTGTGTGTATGTGCCTGCGCGCTCGCGCGTGTGTGCGATGTTGCCCTCAGCAATACTCTCATACAGGTTTGAAAGATATATTAATAAGTCACATACTCCTTAGCACCGTTATTTATACAACCAAAAACGTATACAAGCTTCAATAATATTAATATGCATAACATATACTCTAGGAATTAAAAAAAAAGATAGTTTCAGATGTAGTTTGTCCCTTAGTTTACAATTTTGTTACAATTACTCTAGTGTGTATTCTTTAGGAATGAATAAACCGCCCTAACAGTAATATAGGCTTAAAATAAATTTGGCCGAGGTGGTCGCGAATATTGGTTTCTTTTGATTAAAATTAAAGAAATGCTTAATTTTATAAACAAGAGGTGAAAGCTATAAGGAGGTAAATATTGAATTTTGACTTTAAATAATAAAATATATTATGATTATTATTATGTTTATTTTAGACTTGGGAGTCCGAAAACATGTTCATAATCTGTCAACGTTTAACATGAAATAACCTCATAAACTGTCATCAAACTAATTTGTAGAATTTAACTATCTATTTGTGTACGGTTTCAGAAAAAAATTAATATTTTCTCGTCAGTGAAGTTCCGTTTTATGCCTTGTAATGGTTATTTGCTTCGGCCCTGCGGGTCTCGCAAATATTTCCATTCGCGGCATAAAATATTCAACTGCCGTGCCTTGATAAGTAAATAACTATTGTTAAGGCAGCATAAATAATTGGTGAGGTATATATCTATCCGTGTTCATACTGCAGCTTTTAATGGATAAGATGCTGAAATGCACACAGTTTTTATAACCTGAACTAAAATTAGCTAGAATGTGGTCTTATTTTACACTTCCCAAGACTGCTTTCTTATGCAGCAATTTATCAAACCTAAGCACGATTTGAACTAAAAAGACCGGCATTTAGATCTAGCTTTAAATCTCGCAACATCAAAATGTATATGTAAGAACTTCCCATAAATCGTACGCTGCCGAACCTGTACCTTGTGCCATAACTGCAAACTATAAGTGCACGATAACACGACCTGTTTAATTACTGACTTTAGCTAGTAATGAAAAAGGTATTGAAGTAACAATTACTAATGAAGTGTGTTAAAATTATACCTAAAAGCATAAATATTTAAATATTATAGTATTACTTTTTAAACTAATTGTCTAAATTATGTAAACATTTAATATATTCTACGCTAGTCTATAACTCTAAGAAACAGCTTTGTTCACGAATCTTCAATAAATTTAGCTCCTCTGTTATGAATTCTTGCGTAAAATTAAATTTCCTGTGTAATTAACGGTCGCTTGTAGAATTTAAGAGAAATATTTTTAGGTAGTTAAAACGTCCCTGAAATTATAGTTTATAATTTAGTTGGACATGCTAAAAATATTAAACAAGGAAGATTATAGATACACATGTATCCGTCTCAATAAATAGTTATATTGGTCAAATAAACCAATTTATTGGCCATACTTTTACATAAAATATTTTTGTTACCACTGTTTATCGACATCTAAATTACAGTTTCATATAAAGATAAATTTACAGCTAGAGGAAAAGTTATACTCAACCCAGTAATATGTACTGATGCCTATTTAAATTTAACATAAAGTCATGAAAAGCTTACTAATAAATTTATTTTGATTTCAGTAATTTCTAAAAACATTAATTAATTTAATAAGGCATTTCCACAACAGAAGCAGCTCTATGAGGTAAATTGTAGATATTAAACGCATGTCACTGTTTAACGTAAATAAATAATCGCCAATCACGAAACACACTTTATATGCTTTAAGTTTGTTTAGAAGATAGAAAAGTTTATAAATAACTATACTGGAATCTGAATAATCCAAGTTGGGTTGGATCGTCACCCTTTGGATTTTCGAAAAACTCGGATTATTGGAAGATTTGATAAAACTTAGAACTATCAAGTACAAATCAAATCATTTGCAATTATTTAAAGTAATTAAAGAATCAGACGTGATAATTCAATACAGATCCTTGTTACATACGTAAAAGGGGTAAAACTCCGTGTAACGGATTTTATAAGTTTGACGAAGCCTATAATAATAATAACATGAAGACACCCTGCATATTAGGTCATTTACGAATAATACCCTATTATCATCTAAATTGGTTTAAGATTTAAAGCTATTTGTCATTCATCTTTTATAAAATTAAGAATACTAAAATTACTCTTGACCCGGAAAAATAGTCTAGTCAAAACAACCTCAACAAAATAACCCCGATATAAAAGCGCTCACTAAAATAGCCTTTGCCAGAATAGCGCTGAAAAAACAGCACGTTTGCTACAATAGTCGCTACAAGGTACCTCAACCAATACATGAATAGCAAAACCTGCACGAAGAATTAGCGTACAACTTTGAATAAAGCAATCCCAACATCTGAAGCAAGCTGGTATTACAACTAACAGACCTGCGTTTAATTATTCATTGTTCAACTATGTACATTATTTATAGATCTAAAACGATAAAAATTAATTATCCTTTAAAGCTGAAACAATCTTTCAATTTAAGTACTTAGAAATCCTTTTATAGGACTTTTTAGCTAGGCTATTTATAATCGCAAGAAAAGCGCGCTTCTTTGTGTTGGCCGAATCAGATATTGCTGAAGAGTAATTGACGTGTCTTTATGCAAATAAAGCATATAATTCTCAAAATTTATTGTTTTGAACTGTACTCGAAATGATCCGCTTCGATTTCTTAATATCACGTTTGGCTTTAGGTCAGATGCTTTTCATTTTAGACCTCACACCTACCAACAATAAGAGAATATTTTCACCGCCCTCGTTTTTAGGTTTCCTGAAACCTTACTAACCCTTTAGTTCCTAGCTTCTGTAATACGAAATTACTGGGGTAATATCATACTTCACCCTTACTAATATACAAAATACATAATCCTACGTATATGTGCTTCTTAAACTTGATTTTGGTCTTGTTTAGTTAGATGACAACCAAATTTTTGTCAAAAATCGTGCAACTGTGAAAATTTTCAATACGTGCAATTTTTAGCATCGCATCAGCCGTTCCACATTGTACCAAGCTTAATTATTCAATATTTCCGTATATATTCCATTATTTTCCCGTACACAGAACTATTAGTGAGTTTATAAATTCTTCCTCGGAAGTGTTTGCGGCGTTCGCATTCAATTTCGAGTTGGTGTCAACCTCGGGTTTTAAACAGGGGGACTCACTAAACTTGATCAAACAATATATTTGAGTTAGATTTAAGCCTATGTTTAGACACTGCTTGGGATGCAATGTTGCTTATGGAGCAGTGTCACCATAAGCTTGGACAAACTGGAGCCCGGCGGTTTCCAGTTCTTTGGGGCGAACAGAAGATTCTGGTAACCGTTGTGAAATTCTTCAGGGTAGGTAAGACTGACATTGGGAATGTAACCGTTACTACTATTATTTGAAATACCTAATGCTCGCAAATTTTGAATTTCTTTCACCCTAAGCCGTGCAAAGTCACCTGTATGAAAATATTTCGACATTGTAGCACCATACAAGTTGTTAACGTTGAAATAAGTGATGTACTTGGATATCTCCTCTCTACTATAACGTTCGTTGTGGGCGGTGGCGGCTGCGCCATATATGTCTATACTTATTGTTGACTCTGGTGTAAGACTTCGAGTACTTGCTCAATCTTACGCGAATACCAGATTCAAAGAATAATAGCTAATCAACGTCGCTTATTAATTAAAGTTTCACCTTAGTGTACTTGAGAGCAACTTCGACGAATAGGAGGGTTTGGTTACTTAGAAAATTGAATCAAGACCATAGGAGGCGTACGAACGATTTCAGAAGCTTTTAAATATCGTAGATACATCAAAACGTCACATCTCATATAAATATAGCTATATACGCCTAGATTTGTAATAATAAACTCGTTCAATATGCGACGTGCATGTTGTTATATGTGATTCTCGCTTATAGGTGATTTTCCGCAACCACTTGGTCAGACTGATTACACTTGATATTAGGATGGTTACTCTAAGACCACCGCGTATAGCGCAGAAAGCATCATTAGCGATTAGTTTATGTATTGTTCTTTTATTACTTGCTCTATTTGGGCACTATCTTTTCCGTAGGCACTTAAGAGTTTTCCAGTAATCACCTACTAGGGGATCCTTTAATCTTTCTTTATAGGTAAGGTAAAGTATAATTTATTAACTAAGTTATTTTAATGATTACTTTACTGTTTTTGTTTACTGGAAAAAAGTGTCGATAGAATTAATGACGCTACCTTAACTTTCTGTACTCGGACTACAATAGAAGTTGCTATCGAGTTTAAATTTTCGTTTAGCCTTTAATCATGTAATTATGTGATCAATTAATGTTATTTTATCTTACTTATTAGCACAATATAGGATAGAATATTTGTGATACTTTACAAATAAAAAGGTATTAATTATTGCATGTATATTAATAACTTTTAGCCAAAACCGCACTTTATTAAAATAATCTACATATGCAAAAACTTGGAATAATATATCGGTTACATTATTCATAAAGCATTGTAACATCAAAAGTGCCTGGTTTAATAGCTTTCATAGAAAGGCATTTTCGACTACTGTAAGATACTGACATTATCTCGGGCAAGATTTCTTTTAAAACCCTAATGTTTATTTAATAAAAATTTCAATTATGCTGTGAAATTTAAGAGTACTATTTTGCGTCCTCAAATTGCACAACAGAGGATCCTACTTTGTGAAAATTATCCAATAAATACGATAAAACTTAAACCAGCAAATATGAGCATTACACAATAATGTATTTCATAAAACGCAGGTACATTTATAAATATGTTCTCAAAGCCATTGGTCAAATGTTACGTGTTAATCACGTTCGTGAACATGACAGCTATAGCTGCAAATTTGACGTTCACATATACCACAAAACTTTGAGGAACGCTACATATTACTAATAAAACTGCAATCAACATATCCTATACGGAAATTCGTATTTTGTCCAGTATTGTGTCCCAAACTATTTCATGATATTACAATAATTGTTCCTGGAAAAGTGGTAATTGCTTGATATTCACAAATCGGTGGAAACCTAAATATATACCCGTAGAATTAGTTCTTTCAGGTTTATGATACGTCTTAAACATGCAAATCTTTAACGCTATGATGCAATCACATGTGCCTTTCAGAAAAGCTACTTGAAATTAATAAAAACTTCTGTTATCTACGAATTTCACTCCAATTTGTGTATTACCTGTAATTCGACAGAAAATTTATATAAATATCTACACACAGCTTTATAATATAAAACTGGCCCATCCAACTTGCCAGCAAGATCAAATTTTTGCTAATGACTTTTTTGAAGAAGTGGAGTGTTACTGTATGGAGCAGGAATAACTCATTAGCCTCATATCTGCGTAAGTTGTACATCATTAGTAGTTTTATGTATTCGAAACTTTAAACGCGTTTTTCTCGAAAGAGCCTTGTTCAAATTTGCGGACATGATTAAAACAATTGCAATAAACTTGTGACGGCTCCTTCTGAAGTTTATGTGTGTGGTTCATCGGTCGACTAAAATATTTTGCATTAAACATAAGTTCTGATATTGTTAATGTACAAAAAAGGTAAAACTTTAGAAATAAATTAGCACCTTCCACTTCAAAGTCATATATTTTTTCTATTTGCTTGATTAATTATTAATTCTTGCGGATTTATGAGATAATTATTTATATGTATTGAAAGACATTTGCATTTCGAAGTGAGATGCATGTAAAAGACGCTAGAGCAATCGCAGTCAGTTTACCGCATTGCCAAGGCGCTTGGAATAACGCAATAATAAACGCATTAGACATAAGTGTGTGTGTATAGGTGCGTGCGTACGTGCTTGCGTGCATGCGAGCGTGAGTACGTGCATGCGTGCGTGGGTGCGTGCGTGCGTGCGTGCGTGCGTACGTGAGTGCGTACCTGCGTGAGTGCGTGCGTGCGTATGTATGCGCACGCGTGCGTGCGTGCGTGAGCGCGTGAGTGCGTGCGTGCTTGCGAACGTGCTTGCGTGCGTGCGTGCAAGCGTGCGTGGGTATGTGTGTGTGCCTGTGAACACGATAATTCGAAAACCGAAAGTCCTAGATAAACAAAATTTTATATTTGACTTAGTATTCATCGTCACATACGACTGTAACATTTACACTAAGATCATATAACTGAAAGTGCCACTTTACTCTGGTCGTTTTTGGGTTTTTTGAGATTTTCTCTAAGTTTGTTTTAAGAATTACTTTCAAATTTATTACATTTCTTAGATATTTAATGCCCTTTCATATAATCTAGGATTTTTTCAGAAAATTTACCGTAGCTCACGTAGCGGTAAGTACTTTCACCATTAAGTCTGGATAAAATAACTATGACACTAATGGTCCTTGCTAAATAAAAATTTATATTTGATGTCACAATCCCTTCAGTGTGATAAATTAAGTATTTTGTGAAAACGGAATAACTGGAAGTATGACTTTATTTCTGACAGAGTAGTTAATTCTATAGTTATAGTATAATTTATCGTAAAGATTTACGTTTAATATTCAGATCTTTTAAACTACATTACAAGTTAATACAGTTTATATTAGGTATTTTTCGAACATTGTGTTCGGAAACAGCGATTTTTAAAAATTTTTTGTGTTTCTTGGAAATTTAAGACCTTTTCATGTAGTCTAGGCGGTTACTCAGAAAATTTTCCGTAAATAGAGTAACGGGAGGTACTTTCACAGTTAACTCTGAATAAAATAACTATCAAATTACAAGCCCTAGCTAAATGAAAATTTACATTTTACGTAATCGCCTGTTTGTAAAATCAAAAACTTGGTTAAAATCGTATAACCGGAAATACCACTTTATTTTTGTTATTTTTAGATGTTTTCCAAATTCTCCGTTTTAACGGTTTTCTTGAAATCAGCTATGATTTTTTTTAAATTAGTATATTTCTTAGTAACTTATTAGTTTTATATTAGCCAAGGAACTTATCTAATAAATTTTGAAAATCGAGTAATGGGTGGTACTTGAGGAATTGGTTGTGAACAACATATCTCAAAAACCAATTGTCATATGAAATGGAAAAACCATAGCTAAGTTTTTTTATCTCTTGTTTATGAGACGGAAAGAGTTTAGCTAAAATCGAATGACCGGAAGTGCTACTTTATTCTTGGGATTTGTAAGATTTTTGCGATTTTCCTGAAAACTTCTTAATACTTCTTTTAAAGCTTGCTACAGTTCTTATGTCTCTGACATGAACTCACAATGGTGGTAAAAAATCTTGCATCGCCGTTTTGAATCGGCCTAAGTTCGATAAAACATAGTTTCTGTCTATAAACTAAATTTATTTAAAACCAAATAATTATTTTATGTATGTAACACGGATTTAGGATGAGAAACAACGATCTCTCAAAATAAAATCATAAAATAAAGTATTAAAACACAATTTGCAAAAATTGATATATTCGATATATTAATACAATGAAATTGAAAAAAATGAAAATTAAAGAATTTATCACTCGCGTCAATATTTAGTTGGCCACGCTTCGTTTTTAGTCACCGAGACACATCTTTTCGGCATAGAATTAACCAATTTTTCCAATGCTTCAACCAAATCAACTTTTTTTGTGGGCTTGCGTTTGGAAATAATGTTTGATATCCTCTGCCATAGGTTCTAAATTGGATTTAGATCGAGAGATTGCAGGGGTCAGTCTAGCTCTTTCACATTATTAGCAGCGAGCCACGCCTGTACACTTTTAGATCTATGGCATGGAGAATTATCGTCTTGGAATATGAACTCCTCTTCACCAAACAAATATTTGTCACTTCTTAACATTTTGGTTTCTAATACCTCAATGTATTTGGTTGCATTCATCATACTAGACACAATACGTAAACGGCCAACGCGAGTAGCAGAGAAGCATCCCCATATCGTGATGGAAGTGTGATGTTTTATTGTTGGGAGAATACAATTTGTTGCAAACTCTTCTCGTGTAAAGCGCCTGAGATACTAATTTCCTGATTGTTTGTTTATAGCGAAGGTGGTTTGATCACTAAATAGTACCGTTTTCCAATCTTTTCGGTGCCAATCACGATGATTTTTCGCCCAACGCAGGCGAAGCTGTCGTTGACGTTCTGATAACAGTGGCTTCTTCCGTGCTTGACAGCCTCTGAGTTCATAACTTTGAAGTCTCTTCCTCACTATAGAGGTACATATGCTTACTTCGGTGACCTGGGACCACAAATTAGTTATCTCGGCTGAATTAGTGGTCCGATCAGCCAAACTTGTCCTTCGCAGCATGTTGTCATCTCTGACAGAAGTTTTCCTTGGACGTCCAGTACGAGGGCTATCTTCAATTTTTGCCATTTCCTTGCATTTTTTAATTATTCTTATCACTGAAAATTGATTACATTTCCCTTTGGCAGCGATTTCAACGGACGATCTTCCCTTTTTGCGGGGAAAGCTGATAGCATACTGTACTTCTTCTGACAATTTGTTCTGACGCGTTTCCTATGGCATTTTAGCAACAGAAATCACTGAAATGCTCTACTTAGAAATGTAATTTATTTATATAATTGATAAAAGGTAGAAATCTGCCATAATATGCCCATAAATGGTTTTTAATAGGGTACAATGTTTATTAATTTTAAGCTCATTATTAAAAAAATGGTAATTAGTTCGATTACAAAAACTAATCAAGAAAGTGATATCTAAATTTTCTAATTGAGTAATTAAACATGTAACTATTAATCTGTCGATGTAATTCTGGATGAATTTGAATCAATTTGGCACAATTTGATTAAAAATCATAAAAATCATGCGTGATGCAAGACTTTTTACCATAATTGTACGTTAGCTTAGCGGTTTGCCTTAAAATATACGTTGAAGCGAGTTACCAGAGAAAATCTCTGGAGTTAGCAGGGTTTTGCGTATCCAGCAACTTGGATAGGGGCCGGTTAGAATTATCGTTCCCGAAATAAACATAAATAATATGGTAATTATTTCTGGACATTTGCATATTTTTATATGCGTAAGAGAAAGTCGCGTGTTGTCTCAAACCAAATTTTTATAT
>JAHWXV010065219.1:0-11819 GCA_024586415.1 Phrixothrix hirtus | reverse complement strand
ATTTTGGTGTATAGGAAAGTCACTTACGTAAATAAGTTCAAATTAAATTTAAACTGTGTAAGAGAAAGTCGTGTGTTGTCTCACACCAGATTTTTTTTGTGACAATATTTTGCTTGCCAAGGTTGATCATCGGTACGGGCGGGTTCATTCAGGATTTGTCGGTGATATCTAGCTAAATCAGATCATAAATAACAAGGCTATAAACCTTCAGAGATCATATATTGTTCTAATAAAAATTACTAAAAGATTAATTACAATGAAATGCAGTGATTGTTTAAATGTTGTTTGTACTTACAACAATGACAACTAGTATTAAACTAAGTTCAATTAACAAATATATTTTGTTATTACTGATGGCAGTCAGGTAATATCAATCTTAGCAATGGTTGTATGACACTACTAAGACAGTGTTAACGAAATTAATTAGCACTTCTCGCTAGGAGACTTATTATCAACGGTAATTAATTTTTATAGGCCTTAAACAAATGCTAGAATGCTTTTAGAAGTTGTATAATAAACGAATCTTGTATTAATGTAGATAGAATAGACCGGTTCTGGAACCCCACTTCCTCACCTCTAGCATAACAAATCATAAATTTTTCTTTCTCTCTCTCTCTAACACATGGGTTTCCATGGCTCTTTCTTGATTCATGCAACCATGTTACGAACCCCAGTGGAAAAAGTCACTAGATTTAGTTATAAAACCAGATTCTAGGGGATTTTAGAAGTTTATCACCGGACTTGGCGACCGGACCCGTTGCGAATGGACCCGTTGCGAACGGCCGGTTGTGAACGGACCCGCTGCGAACGGTCTGTTGTGAACGGCCTGTTGTGAACGACCTGTTATGAACGGACCCATTTCAAACGGCCTGTTATGAACGGACCCGTTATGAACGGTTTTGGAACTGTTTTGAAGAGTTTCCCACAATGCTAATACAGTTCTGACCAGTTGTGAACAAGTCCGTTCATAACAAGCCGTTTGCAACAGGTCCGTTCATAACAGACCGTTC
This sequence comes from Phrixothrix hirtus, assembly GCA_024586415.1. Taxonomy (NCBI): domain Eukaryota; kingdom Metazoa; phylum Arthropoda; class Insecta; order Coleoptera; family Phengodidae; genus Phrixothrix; species Phrixothrix hirtus. The sequence continues at coordinate 10,809 of JAHWXV010065219.1, read as the reverse complement.
ACAACAGGCCGTACACAACGGGTCCGTTCGTAACGGATCCGTTCACAAGTCCGGTGACAAACTTCTAAAATCCCCTAGAATATGGTTTTATAACTAAATCTAGTGACTTTACTTTTTCCGCTGGGGTTGGTAACATGCTTGCATGAATGGATATAGAGCCATAAAACCCATGTGTTAGAGAGAGAGAAAGCAACATTTATGAATTGATATGCTCAAGTTGAGCAAGTAAGGCTCCAGAACCGGCCTATTTTATCTACTTACATTGATACATAAAACTGTTGACAAACGACCTAAGGATTTATGTACTCCTATTACATTTCCTTTTGCAGCCTGAATGCATCGATAACGCTAGCTTTTGTGGTATGAGCAACTAAAGCTCTCGTTACCGAATCTAGAGCGTGTCCCTCAGAATTTTATGCCGGGTCGCCCTGGCAACTGCCGCAGCAAATTGAGACGGCCGCGCTAGCCGTTATATGGTGACTTTAAGGATACTCTAGCCATCTTATAGCACAAGCAACTGTCTAACTAGATGATCATGAATAACTTTCATCGAAGGCGCTCGTTACCCTAGCAACGAGACACGGACGGCGAAGATGATAACATTTACAATCTTCTACGTGCAAGCCGAGTTTGTAGGCTGTCATACAATTTAAATCAAGAGCTGATTTATTATATTCACCTCGCCGCGAAAATGCAACTTAATGTCTTCAATTTCGAAGTCGAAATCTGTGTCTTAAACTTTCAGAATAGCTTCATTTATACCAATTCAAGAAACCAGTGCTTTATTCCACAAACGTAAATTTGTTTGCTATTTCTTTCTATCGCTTCGCGATAATTTGTTATAATTGAGCTTGCGAGATATTGCGCAATAATGTTTGAACGTGGTGCAATATTATACAATATATAAAATGACCTTATTTTCTATAAATACAATTTTTGTAGTTTGTCTAATGTTAATTAGACAAGCTATTGGATTTACAAACACAACACACAAAGGTGTATCTAATAAACACGCTGGACATGTCCTCTCTCCGGGATCGCGCGAGGCTCCTCGTATCGTAGTACTGCAGTCATTTCAATAGAGTGTTACGAGCAGTGTGCGTGGAAAAGCCATGGAGCCACGACACAACATTAAGTTCTGCTTCAAATTAGGTAAAACGGCGACGGAAACCCATGAAATGTTGGTCCAAGTTTACGGGAAGGATTCTGTGAGTACAAAATGTGTGAACGATTGGTTTTCACACTGTCGCGCTGGCAAGGAATCAGTGGAAGACGAACTGCGTTCAGCCGGCCATCCACAAGCAGTACAACTGAAAACATCGAACATGTGCGAGTATTACTAGCAAAAGATCGGCGATTGACTTTGTGATTAATAGCGGCAGAAGTGAGCATTAGCAAAGACACAGTAGGAGTTATCATCCATGAAGATTTCTGTAAGCGCAAGATTTGTTCACGAGTTATGTCGCACATCCTAACAGACGAGCAAAGAGCAAGAATTTTGAAACCAGTGGCGATTTCATTGCCATGTGTGACCAGTATCCGTCTTTTCTGGGTTCCATTGTTACAGGGGACGAGTCTTGGTGTTACCAGTACGTCCCCGTAGCGAAAATACAATCAATGGAATGGCGGTCCTCTTCCCCATGACAAACAAAGAGCCGCATGCAAAAATTCAAGGTGAAGACGATGTTGATCGCATTTTTAGACAAAGAAGGAATCATCCATAATTCTACTTGGAGGTTCTCAAACGTTTGTTGCAGCGTATCCAGCGCGTTAGGTCACAGATGATTGAACAACCGGAAAGTGGATGTTATTGCACGATAATTCACCATCGCATACGAGCACCATTGTACGCCAATTTTTGACTCAGCATAGCGTGACGGTTTTGGAGCACCCACCCTAATCTCCAGATCTTGCTCCTGCTGGTTGTTTTGTTCCATCATCTTACGATGAACTTGAAGGTATCACGATTTGCGGATGTCAAGGAAGTTCAAGAACGCGTGACATTACTCTGAAAGCGATTCCAAAACAAGAGTTTTCCGACAGTTTTCAGAAGCTATACGAACGTTGTCAAAGGTGTGTTGTATCTGGTGGCGACTACTTCGAAGGTGAATAAAGGTATCTCTGTTTTTGTGTTTTTATTATACCATTCACCGAATTTATTAGACACGCCTCGTATATAATTAATTATTATAATCATTAATGTTCTCCGCACTTCGCGAATCTTTAAAGTCTTTTTTTAAATTTAATTATAAATAATATGAAAACGCGCAAAACCGAATCAGTTTTTAAAATCGAGATTTTTGTTATACGAGGGGCTACTTTTATAACTTCACCCCCTAGATAATGTTATATGAACTATTGTACCTTGTTCTTGTGGTTGAATTATATTTCTTTACTTGCTCGTTTAAACTTGACTTGTTTTTAATATAATCATCAAATAGGAAAACCTCGAATATGGCCAGACTTGACCTAAGCGGGTTTGTTTACGATACAGTTTGTATCGGGCGCTTATAATTGATTAAGCACTGGACCTGATTCCGTGAACATTATTTATTATTTTTTATTCTTCATCTGTTAACATGCTTGGAAGTTAATTCAAGCCAGGAAGGAGAACATGAAATAGCACTGTTCTTCTGGCATGCAGGGTTTTTAAAATACTTCCCCTATTTCTACCAACCAATTATTTCCCTTAATGTTTTGAACTCAGTTCGTTTCTGCGATTTTTTTACAAATATTTTAGCTAGAAACGTAGTGCTATTACGTAATTTATAGCTATTTATGCACTAAAAGAGATATGTAGCTGATAATGTTTGGATAGCGACGAATGTCGCTGGATGAGCGTTATCATCTAGTAACTGCAGTGGTGTATACCAAGATTTTATTTTTCATTTCGTTATTATCTTTTATAATTAACAATTGGGGCATTACTAGCAGGAATTGTAAATAAATCCCTCATATGCTACCGCTACCGCTAATAATACCCTAGTTGTTACAGATAGCCTTATGTATCTCGTATCCAAGGTATTATAAATAAATAATAGCGAAGCGAAAAATGAAAGGTACTAACTACTTCACTATCTTGTTGTAAAGACTCACAAAATACTGTCGGTCAATTTTTTTTATTCTACTCTCATTCCACACCATCTCATTGCTTTTATTCGATAACTCATTTTCTCAACTTCTCTTACCTTTCTTGTGTCTTACACCTTCTCAATACCCTTAAAATCATTTTGCATGTTCTTACTTTCTGTAAGTCTTAGTTTTTCTTCACCTATTCTCATTGCTTTCTGCGTTTGTTGTCTTTTCTCCCTGTGGATTTCATATAGTCGCTTCTTCCTGCTTTTGTTACCTGCTATCATTTTTTTATACGTTTTTCCTTTTCTGTTTCACTTCACTATGCAACTTTCTTTGTCTTCCAATCACCATCAGTTCGTATACAGTAGGTGTACATTTCATAACAGCATGTTTTACCACTTCCCATATTCTTTCAATTCTTGTACATGCAATCTCATATCCCCATTCATCCTAATATAGTCTACATATCTCCCTCTTACACTATTTTCCTCCATTTTCTCCACTTTTACTCTAGTTTACCTTACTGCCTATTTAGGTACGTATTTAAGACCAAGCTAAATTCTCGATATAGGCAGAGATTGAGAGTGCTCGCTAAACCTCCGACGAGTGTGGTTGTGCTTTCTTAGCTCCTCATTTTTACTTCTTACGCTCTCTTGTGCAGTACCTTAGGCCCCTTTTACACATTGTAGCGGTGGATCGGGTGCATTACAAACACCTCTGCGATTACTAGTGTGCTTATACCAGTGTGCCTACTCCAACGAAGATGAATGCGAACGACCTCGCAACCTTCGCGTAAGTCCTCGACCTCGCATTCAAAATTCAGAATGCCATCAAAGATCCTAACTTTGAAGAAGCGGAACGCCTTATACCACAGTATCCAGTGGAAGGCAGAAACTCCTTCGCAGGGCGACTCGAACTAGAAAGGTCCCGCTGTGTGGCAGCAAACTTCGTATGAAGAAGCTACATCTCCATCCAGGAGGCTGCGCAACGAGGCTTACTTCTCTGACGAGGAGCAACAACACCGAGCCGTTCCATGTCAGTTCCCTCCGACATCGGCGCTGAAGGCTACCAGAAAACTGGAGGCAAGAAGAGGAAGAAGTGAAAACCCAAAAAAGCAATCGAATGCCCAGCATCTAAGTAGACAGTACTAGCTCCCGAAGTCAACCGCTACTAAGTGATTCAGGCAGCTGAAGAAACGGCGGTAGCGGAAGAGACCACCAAGCTGGAGGAATTACCTACCATCCAAGAGAGACGCCCACCAAGTCTGCTAACTGCGAACTTCAGCACACCGCAAGCTATAGAGGTTGCCCCCGGTTTCCGCGTGCAAGAAAAGCAGTTTCCAGTGCTTCTGCGAATGCTAGGATGCCGGGAGTAAGTTATGCGGAGATGGCGAAGTTGACATCTCCAAAGAACGCTAAGATGACCGACAAAAGTGACAAAAACATTGAAAATCAAGGTAACGCGAGTTAAGCTCGATACATCAAAAGTGTTCGCGGCGGCTGGCGTCGTTCTTCAAGTGACACGGTGCGCGAACATGTTCGCCGAGGGTATTGAATTAATAATTAATGCCCTTTCCGAAATCTTACAAATTTTCGGTTATTAAAAACGGAAAATTAACAAAAATAAAATTCGATGTTACAATGGGGTTACACCTGAACCACACACCAGCCCTATGCGGCCGCGTTCTCTCTACCTCGTTCTGGTAGGTCTCTGTGTAATGTTGATACAGCCAGCTTATTCTTTTATAAGAGGGGAGCTGGACTGTATAGACGTGTACTTCTTATAACTATTATGTACACTCTTAGATACTAATGTGACTCTCACTAACACGATAACTAGATATGAATGTTTAGTACTGAGTTCACGCAAAATGTGGCAACTAATACTAACTTATGTTTGATTCTAAGTTAATAGTTAACTAACATGATAACTTGGATCAAATGTTTAGCACAAAATAAAATGTTCAAATTGTTTCATAAAAAAAATTATTATAAAGTCAATAAAGTTTGTCTGTCACTTATTGCGTCGGGGCGACGGGGTCGGGACACTAGATGGCGGCGGTGATGTTGATGTGCGTCGTGGCACTGGTCGTCGGAATGGTTGGTGGCTTGCAGCAAGATGGCGGCGGCTACTGACTTGAGCATTTCTACCTGGTCTTCCTGTGGTTTGTTGCCATCCGCGGAGATTTGGTGTCCTAAGTAGCTGATTGATGCCTTACCAAATTGGCACTTCTCGATCCCTATGTGGAGATGGTTCTGTGTCAATCTTTCAAAGACCAACCGTAGGTCCTCTAAATGGTCCTTTCAGTTGTCTGAGTAAATAATGATGTCGCCGAGATACACTAGGGCGAATTTGTGGAGGTAGCCTGGGAGGACATCTTGCGTCATCATCCACTGGAAGATGGCTGGAGCGTTCTTCAGGCCAAAGGGCACAACCTTGAATTGATAGCATACCCCATCTAGTGTGCTGAATGCTGTCAGTTTCATTGCGTTTTATTCCATCGGAACTTGCCAGTATCCTGATTTTAAGTCCAGGGATGAGAATACCTTGGCCATTTATAGTTCCTTGAGGGTATCTTGTATGATTGGCAGTATTGTATTCTGGTCCTTTGCCATCGTATTCAGACGCCGGTAGTCTACGCAGAATCGGGTTTGTCCGTTATTCTTCTTGACGAGTACCACTCTCATGCAGTAGTTGGAGGTGCTTGGTTCTATGATCCCATCTGCGAGCATGGATTGCATTTCCTTTTCCAAGATTTGTTTGTTTTCCGGCGAGTATCTTCCTGGACCCAGCTTAAAGAGAGAGGCTTTGTGGGACGGTTGTATGCTGTGTTTGGTTGTTGCAGTAGTTGATCTCCCTTTTCGGTTCATCAAGTGTCAGAAATCGGCTAGAAAGTTTTTGAATGGTACCTGGAATTCCTTTGGGAAGTCGTTTTCACTTCCTCGACGTCTTTCCTGTTCCGTGGTGGGGCTTTTGCTTCCCCTTTTAGTAAACAGTGGTTCTGTTCCTACTCCCGAAGTGGATACACTGGCGCTCGTAATCCATCGTCGCGTGATATCCTGCTAACCACTCGTGGCCTAGTATTGCCGGAGCACTTAATGAGGATGTCACGTAAAATGTGTCTTCGAGGATTCCGTTGCCCACTGTGAATGGTAGCTTAGCTCTTCCCAGTATTTGTATCTTCTGTTGCGCGTTGGCGAGCTTGGTTTTGGCGGGTTCTGCCGTGTAGTTGGCTATGTAGTTTGCTTGGATCAGGTTGTTTGTTGCACCTATATCTAGTAACGCGTTGATCCAGTTCCCATTTATTTCGATTTGGATCCTTGGGAGTTGATTGTTGTGAGCGTTGATTTACTGTTCTGCTGGCCGAGAGGTTTGGATTTCGACAGTCTCAGCCGCTTATTCGTATTCCGGCGGCTTGTTCTTGTTCCTCCTGGTTGGACAGTCCCGATGGTAGTACTTTACTGGGCAGTAGTTACATTGTGGTAGTCCTGTTTTCTTGGTATCTTCGGTGGTTTTCGTGTCCCGTTCGACTTGTTCCATTGCATCTATGAACTTCGTTATTGTTTCGAAGTTCTTTCCCCTAAGATGGACTCGGGTGTGCTGGTGGAGCATATTTACCATGGTCGGTACGTCCTCGAGTAGGCTTATTTTCAGGCGCTTCGCTTGCTTGTCTTTTATGCGCAGGAAGTCCCTTACGGTGTCTTTGTCCTGTTGATGGTTCCCGTAGTTCTGTGCTCGGATCTTGGTTACGGTTTCCAAACTATAGAAAGTGTCGAGGAAAGACTGTTTAAATTCTTTGTAATTCAGGATGAAGTCCTCTCTTCCTTCCCACCATTTCCGGAGATCTTTTGTCAGGATATTCTTAAGTTTCTCCAGCTTTGCTTCATCTGCAATGTTCGAGAAGGCTGCTTCTATTTTTTTAGGAAGGATTCTAGGTCTTCTAATGGGCTCCGGAAAACTTGGTTATCTCGGGTTTTATTAGTTGTTTGAGTCCTTGGAATAGTTGCTCCATGGGATTCTTGTTGATGATGATTTGGGCGCCACTGATCTTTGTTTCTTCAGCTTGGGAACTGATGGATGCTTCTGTTTTCCGGCTTTTGGATCTCAACCCCATGTCTGGTCGTGTGTTCTTATCTCCTATAGTGATCCACTAAGTTGGGCGCCAATTGTTACAAGGAGCTTACCCTGATCCACACACAAGCTCTATGCGGCCGCGTCCCCTCTGCCTCGTTCTGGTAGGTCTCTATGTAATGTTGATACAGTCAGCTTATTCTTTTATAAGAGGGGAGCTGGACTGTATAGACGTGCACTTCTTATAATTATTATGTACACTCTTAGACACTAATGTGACTCTCACTAACACGATAACTAGATACGCATAATGTATCAACGAATACTAACTAATGTTTAATTCTAAGTTAATAGTTAACTAACACGATAACTTGGATCAAATGTTTAGCACAAAATAAAATGTTCAAATTATTACATAAAAAAAAATTATAAAGTCAATAAAGTTTGTCTGTCACTTACTACGTCGGGGCGCCGTGACGCTAGATGTAGGCAGCGATGTTGATGTTGCGTCGCGGCACTGGTCGTTGAAACGGCTGGTGGCTTGCAGCAAGATGGCGGCGGTTTTAGTCGGGAAGTGGAACGTGGCGGAGGATCTCGGAGGATGCTCTGGGAGTCGCATGTTGGCATTGTCGACTCAACTGACTCTTGCTGATTTTGATCTTGTCTTTATACCACTTCCAGGAGAAAGTGGCGAAATGCTGCTCTGGGATTGGTAATCTTGAAATACCGGTGAAAATTGGTCTTTCTGATTCCTGCATGTATTATATATGCAATATTCGAGGGATTCTGTCGTCAGTACTTGCGCTTGCCGGCACAAAATACACAACTACACCCGTTTCACATAGATGGGAAGGCGCGATCGGGCGGCGCTAGTGTAAAAATTCAGTGTCAGGACTCATGAGAGTGAAGGTGGTAAGAGTTCTGCGTAACTTGGTAACTTGGTACACTGTAACCCAAGAGTGCATCATTCATCGTCTGATATAGCCAAGAAATGATTATTATAATATCTTTCACTAACTCTTTCAGTTTCTCGTTATATGCGAGGGCTACTGTATACATTATGAGATATAGGAAAACTAAAATCCAATTTTAAAAAAACTTCATTGGTGCTCAAAGTACTCTCCTGCAATATCTATGTATTTTTGTAATCTAATTTTCAGCACATTAAATGCATCCAACCAGTCGTTTTCTGAAACATTTTCAAAATGCGATGAGTCGCTTGGCCAATTTCCACTTATGAAGTAAATTTTCGGCCCGGCAGGTTTTTCTTCAGATTATTGTATAGCCAGAAGTAACTTATTGCTAAATCCGGCAAATAAGGCGTATAAAACCAATCCTTTGTTTAGGCGTATGGCTAGAGGCATTGTCATGATGTAGGATTTTCACGGCTTGAAGAACTTCTGGCAAACATTTGTTCACATATCAACTTGCTGTAACAGTACGCTGATCTTCAAGCTTAATTACTTTAAGTAAGCCAGTGGTGCGGAAGAATACGACATACATGACTTTTTCATGGCCCTCTGTTTCTTTACTATCGTTTATGAAGGTTCATCTTCGTGAATCCACACGCGACTTTACTGACGTGTTGGTACATCGTAAAACGATATGTATATTTCTTTACTTATTTTTATTTTAGACATAATACGATGAACTCCTTTATTTAACATTTCCAATGTCTCATGATTGATTCTAACATGCTCAACCTTTAGTAATCAGTAATCTAATGTGGCATCCATCTCGCAACAACATTTTTCTATGAAGGTAGTCATGCAAAATTGCACGCACTGTTACTGACTTTACACCAAGACTTGCCTCTATACTTGTATACACGCACCGCGGATCTTCCTCAATTAAATGCTTAACTCTCGCAATTTTTCTGGAGTCACCGTGGAACATAATCTTCCAGAACGTCCGTCATCAGCCAATTTTAAGTTTGCTATATCAACGAAACACATTTACCCGAAATGGACTGTTATCTCCAAGTGCCAGCTGCAACCGTTATAACGGGTTGAAAGGTCTTTGAGCCCTTGAAGGTTGTTAAAAATTCCGTTTTCACGGAATCAGCTCATCGCTCCGGCAGCACAGTGAAGCACAGGGGGGTTTTACAGTATTGGTTTGTAAGAATTGAGCTAAAAATTCAGGACGGCTTACGAGAGTTAAAATTGGGTAAAAGTCGTTATTTTTGGGCACTATCTTATCTGGTAGTTTGTACGGAAGGTTTTGAGGAAATTAGGCGATAAGGAATTTAATTTCAACCATAAATGCGATGTTCATTTTCTGGGACACTTACAAGGTAATTATTTATCGTACACCATTAGAGAAGCTATCCTAAAGTAGTACGGTTAGACTTACCATGTGTAAATGTTTTCCCTACTTAGGTCTATTATTTCGCTGTACGAAAAGTGATATTATTCCTTATTACTAAAATTACGTAGAATTCTGAAATAATAAATCATCTGTTTTTAACTAAATGGCTATAATAAAAATAACATAACTTATACAGGAAATTAGGGCACATTCAGTTAAACAATTATTTACTAATTAAAACTATAATAGAGAGAGAGGAATCCCCAATTTAATTTTTTAAAAACTACCTTAATTAATAACAAAGTATTGGCCCCTTGAGTTAAAGATAGTCCAAAACTAAGCTATTTAACTAAACTAAATATTTGTCTTTAGTTTCGGAATTGAAGGAGTTCACATAATAAAACAAAAAAATGTATAACTGATACTTGATGGTAATAACTCCCCCATTGAGTGGTTATTATGTTATAAAAATATAGGGGTTGAAGGTCAGATTCCTCTTAGTGAAACTTGTTGACTTATTAGGTGGAAAGGCCTTAATGACAGAAAAATGACCACTTGGAGATTCGTGACTTTAGTAGCGGGACTCAATGCCTACCGTAGTTCATAATTATACCGCACATGGAGTACCTTTCAAACGTCCTACGATACTTTGGCCAATTTGAACGAGGATTAGGAAAACTTGACCCAATCTTTTCTTGATTCGTATAGAGCGCCAATTTTGCCTAATTCGCTTGCTTCATTTGCTTGCATAGGCGAGATCTACATAAGGAATAGAGAAAATGTATAATTTATAAGTCTTAAACGTAGCAAAGAATTAAGGTAGAAATAAGTATATAAAAATGTAATTCAAATATGTACATATAAGTCACCCCTAAAAAGTGAAATATTCAATACCAAATTCATAAGTGAAACGTCATATCACAGTTCAAATATCTAGGTAATTAAAGAACATAGATTGTGCAAGTCAAGTCAGCACATCAGTAAAATGCAATAATTAAATTGCAATTAAGACTATCAGCAAAACTTTCTGTGTCATTCATTTACGTAATAAACTTATATTAAAAATAAAAAAAATCCCAAAATTAAGATTAACCATGACAATAAAATAAGAATAACACAGAAGGAAAATTATAAATTAAGTTATAAAAATACCTAAAGTGATAAGACCTTAAAAATAAATTAATTTAACTTAAGATTAGAAAATAACTATTGATGTAATAGACAATGCATAATTGTTACAAAACAACCAGGCAGCAAAAACCTGGACTTTAAATCCACTACGTAATACAAACGTTACACAAAACATATATATATATATATATATATATATATATATATATATATATATATATAAGT
>JAHWXV010065216.1:0-20199 GCA_024586415.1 Phrixothrix hirtus | reverse complement strand
GAAAGTAGTTTTGATATTCTGTCGCGCCGCTATAATTCTAAAAGTGGAGGGAGTAAAAGTTTGATATCGCCCGTATAATTCACCATATAACCGCGGGCGGTGGAGAGGAGGGTCTCGTGCTGTCTATTTCCATCTACTCTCCACTGTTCTCCAATCAAATACTGCAGCACATGGAGCAACTTATATGTCACGATGTTAAGCCGTACCTTTAGAGCGGAGACAAATACTCCCACGGTAATGCAGATCCGGGATATAGCTGAAAGCTGGTAAACGGCACGTGCTAATGATTTATAACCGCTTCGGTACATTAAGGAGTCCTAATTCACTATTAATGTTAGCGGCCCCCCTTTGTAGAATTTTAGTTATCAAAAGGAAAAGCGTGTTAAAATACGTTCACCCTATATATAATAATATATACTTGAAGCGTCAGTATTAATTACATGTCTAATTGACACTCGACAAAAGTATAGATTGCACGTTACTTTAATTAAATAATTGAAGAAACAAGTGCTAAATTCGACCACCCGGTATATCGTTACTGCTTTTATTCACATAAAGGTAATATTATGAAAGTTCTAAATTTAGCTCGAAACAAATGGCATAACTTTTCTTTTTCTAATAAATCACTGGATCGAACTTAAATTTATTGTACACGCACTTTATAGTTAGGATTTTGGTAAATTTTATATAGGTAAAATAAGAACGACAATTTGGCACTAAACGCATTTATATATTTTGTAAGCACCTCCTGACACAGAAATGATTCATAAACAATCAAAGTAGATCAAGAGATACCTTAAATTCTAAAAACATAAAACATTGGTTAACAGGGAAAAGGTTCGCAATTTTTAAAAGGCAACGACATATCGCCCCGGGTACCGAAACGTTTACTTACAATTAATCTGCCAACTTTCGAAGCTCTTTTACCACAATAACATTGTAACAAAAGTTTAAGGTACAAGTTAATAAATTTGCTACCTACTTTGATTTGTAGGAAACGTAGGGGTATAAAAAAATATTTGCATTAATTGGTTACAATTTTAATTGCGTGAAGATAGTTTAAAACAGAAACAGTTTGCTACTAAAATTTGAACAGCTGTTGAATATGAGTGATCGTTGAACTATGGAAAATTAAAAGCATAAGCTTTTGTGATTTTAATTACTATTCGTGTTTGTATAGAATTGTCAGATCTTTATTTGTGACTAATTCCTAAGAAAAATTACAAAAGCAAATTTTCTAATTGGATTAAAATTTGTTATAAATTTTTGTTTATTAGGAACCATGTACATGCATGTACAAGTATGTTAAATAATACACTTTTTTTGTAAACTTCCTATATTGCCATCTTCAAAAATTCTAGATCGTAAATACAATAAGATATTTTAAAACCAGGCTAAAGAAATTATAATTTAACATAAATAATTAAGCTGAGCGCAAATGAATTCAAGTATTAGCATCTATACGTCTAAAATGATATTAGAAATAATAAAGTTATGATTTCAAAATTGTGGTTTCTTACTGTTATAGGTTTTAAGTTAACTAAATTAGACCCACATTTCTGTATTAATTTCCCCAAATATTAAAGGTATGGCAAATTATTTCGTATTAATTTTTACCGGTAAGGTTTATACTTCACAAGAAAGCCTAAATTGTACTTCACAAAATTATCAGTGTTGAAAGTAGAAATAGGTCACTACATATTATATATTTAGGTTGTAATATTTTAACAAAAAATTGCTAACTGCAGAGTAAAACAGAAAAAATGCACAAACTAATTTTCTGCTACACTAACCAAATACGGTATACCTTTAATATAACTTTTTGTATTTTATTTTATTTCAAGCTAAATGTTCTGTTCCTGCGTTAAAACATTCCACCAATTAAAATATTACTAAATTAAAATCAACCATATGAGTTGGTAAAATGAAATATCAAAATTAATTCCATTTAATAATCAAAGCGATTAAAACGTAATATATTTTCGGTGTAATTGAACCAAATTATGTTTAAAAGTTTGAATTTATAGGCGTTTTCAATTTAAAAGTTGTAAAATGCATCAGGCTCTTATAAAAGCTAGGTGAATAGCAGCATTTGTATAAAAATAATTTATTCTGCAAAAATAAGATTATTATTTAATATTTTGCTTATTTACAAGGAAGTTATTAACGGAGGATATTTATTCTATGTTGAACTAAGTGAAATACTGAAAGCGCTCTTTGTGTTTTAAAACTTATCATAAAGGCATTTTAGGGCCATTAACTTTACCTGCTTCACCAACCACATTCGTATCAAATAATACCATTAGGTTTGTATCAAATTTGCATCAGGACTAGTCTTAATGCTTTCAATTTAATTTTGAACATAAATCGAAAAGTTATGTGTTACCTAAAAATCAACTAGTTCATTTATTTTAAATAATTTCTAATTAAGATTTAATTTTTTATTTAGATCGTTGTAAGCTTCCGAAGACGAAAATTGAATACTTTGATACCTTACAACTTATCAAACTTCAAAATTCAATGCACAATGACCAATATTTTGTTTTACCTATGAGGTAGTAACAGGTTCTTTGCAGAAGGTAAATTATGTGTATTACACGGTGGTTAAATAAAGCGTTACTTGAAAACAAGACTATTGTTTGTATAATTTCTGCGATTTTGAGTTTTGTTACATTTGTGCTAGAAGAAGTGCATGGTAACCGTGAAACTTGCAAATCTAGAGCACTAATTTAGTATAATCTATATAGCGATTGCTTATTTCGACGTGGGAGGAATTATCCCGTCAGTAAAGGATATCAAGTGGGATTAATATCAGATCTTATTGAATAGAGATTAATTCTAACTGAAGTTTAACGTAGCATAAACCTGTTCTGACCTTTAAGAGTTAATGGTTTTGGAAATATACAAAATATGAAATTATGTATAATGCAAGAGGATCACAAAAACTAAACTAATGAAAAAGTCTTTGAGAAGTGATAAAAAATTGACTTTTTTTAAATTTTAAAAATCAGTTTTATATATTATTATTATTATTATCTTGATTAATTTTCACTTAACAGTATAAAAAATATTGTATGTCCATATAATACAGAATGCGTTATTTTTCAACTGTTTAAATTAGCAAATTAATATGGGGAATAAAAAACAGGCGCCGAAGGCGCGTTTACTGACGCTAAATTGGGCATGATAGTCGAGGACAATATGTTATAGGTATGTATTTAAATAATGTTATAATTTTAATGTGTGGTTACAGTTATTCAAAGACTTACAAAGGAGTTCAGATCATTCCGATTGTAGCGTACGTTGCTGCATTCGCAGTATCCTGTCTGTAAGTATTGCATGGGAACAGTAATAGGGTCAGCAGATAAGATCAGTTTCCGGGCGATACCGTGTTAGGTCCAGATCTGTCGTGGTATGTCAATAACGGATAAGTATGACAAGTAATGTAAATAATCAGTAATTTTCTGTGTAACAAAATAGAACTAAAAAGACATTCAGCGAGATAAACGAAATTCTAAATAAAACAAAATTATAAAATATACTTCAATAACAAATGTTAGTTCGGGTTTGATCATATTAAGACGCTAACAAACCTAATAAATTGATTCACAGGTTTCAAGTTTCACGAGTTCACTGCCATTGTGGCCACCCGCGCTTCCCCCCCCCCCTCCAGGGGAAACGGCCAAAGCGTGCGACATCCCGGCCAAGGAACTGCAAAAGCATCCGCAGATGTCCGCAGGATTGGACAACAGTAGCGCGCGTTTCGCGGTAGGCGGGGCAATATAGTAGGCGGTTCTCTGAGTCGTTGGTGTAATGTAGGCAGCATACACAGTCCTTTGTAAGGGCCAGAACAACTAGGTGCATGTGCACCTGGAATGCAGCATGCCCCGTCGCAAGCTGCTTTCGCACAAACCCAGGTATGTCCTACGGACTCATACTTACTCTTGGGGCATCTTATATGCAAATCTACCTCTTTCAGAGGTCTTTCATCGGATGAATAGATATTCCCGTATGTGTTTCTTGGATTGGAAGTCTGCAATATTGATGCTGTCGTCTGCAAAGCTGGAGTCGCGCCCCCGCTTTATATGTTTCAGGTATATTCTTCCCTCGATGACCAGATCTACAGGTGGGAATCCCGCCAGGACATCCGCAGATACAAAACGGTGGGCACGGGTGACTAACATGGCAGTCATGGCCTGCATCGACCTCAAATTCTATTTTATATTATAGTTCCTCACCTTACTACCCCAGATCTCAAAACCTTGCGTGACAATGGGGAAAACCGCTGCATTGTAAATCATGTAGGCCTGTCGCGTCACCTAAACTCTCCAGGCAACTTTCGCTCAATGTATGAGCCCGATTAGTCATAAACCTAACATGTTGTTCGAAGAGCACGCCTAGGTATTTATAGCTTTACGATTTCTAGTTTCTTGCCGTCAATTCGAAAACTCAAATCTTGGTGATGCGTTCTAAATCTTGACTTGTTGTCCGGAAGTTTTATTTTGTAGCAGAAACCGTTAGATTAATTTTCTCAGCCCATCTCTGAAGGAGGTCCAACGACGCACGCGTCGCATTCAGGTCACGTCGTGAATCAGAGGCCGCCATCAAGGCAAGGCTGTCCGCATAGGCCTATAGGGAAGCTCCCTCGGAAAGTACTTCATCAAGCAAATTATCTAGAATCAGATTCCAAAGGAAGGGCCCAACCCTTAGTCATCAGCTTCCGCAGAGGACCAGAATACATATGGTATGTGACTTGTCTGCCCCTGATATAACGTTTAATCAGAGCTTGCGTATTATTAGTTAGGCAACGCACCCTCAACCACTGCAGCAGCCCGGGCCACCACAGGGAATCAAAACTGCCCTGGATACCAATAAATACAGAGATTATGTTGCACTTCCTCACTGTAATATCCTGCAGATAAAGGTGGAGGGTTTGAATGGTAGACTTTTCGCGCACAAAGTCGAACTGTCTCTCGGGGAATGGACATATGTAAGTTCTTTATATATTATAGCCTTAATCAATCTCTCAAGCACCTTACCAAGTTCATATAGGAGGAAAGTGGGCCTGTAGCTCTAAGGATTACTTATGGGTGCATTTAAGTCTTTTAAAATTAACACTAGCTTTCCATATTTCCAATCGCGTAGAAAGTATTAAACATAAAACACGCACAAAACAATTTATATACAAAATTATTAAGATGTACAAATACAGACTTGATCACATTTGCAGGTATGTTGTCAGATACTGGGATTTATTTCTCCAAACCTTGGCAATCGCGGTCTCAGGATCATCTATCGTCAGCAACACTACATCCTCCCGAAATGCTGTTAGAGTGTCAAAGTCCTTCTGCCGCGCATGTTGTACATTATTGTTGCCGTTCCGGTCATCGTCCGGTAGCAGTACTCCTAGGAGGTTGCGGACAGGCTCCTCTGGCATTCGTGAGTCATTGCCTACACGATCCGGTACCGAAGTGCAAAGCCAGGTCGGAGAGTCTTCCCTCTAGCCATTTTATATATGGCTCTCCAAGAATTGACCGTGAACTCTCTGTGTACATAATTTTCCCAAAATTTTTTCCTAGCTTTTACTAGTGCACGAAAAATTTTTTGTTTGTAGTTGCACATGATATCGAAGAATTGTTGTCTTAAGTTTGTATGAACGTTTTTGTATAAGCTTTCATTGTGTTTTAGATGCGCCCTCCTGACGCTCTCCACCGCCATTGTTCACCAATCCGGTCTAGTGGAGAGGCATGTCCTACCGGTTACCACAGAGCTCAAGATTCCTTGAATGCCGCGGGCCAGGTCGCGTACAGCGCAGTCGATAACACTAGACCGCTCAAGCACGTGATATTTCACATTTAGGTCATTATTTAGTTTTACAAGTTTATGAATGGCATTCGGCGAATTAAATTTTTTAATATGGCAGTGTAATACGATTTCCGCCACTAATTATCGTCGAAATCGTTGTGTGACCTGAATTATGCACATCAGCCCAACTAAACGCAAGATCAGGTGGAGCGCGCGCAATCGTAGTTAGGTCAATGTTACTGCGGCCTTATTCCGATTCAACAGTGTCAGGTTTGCCATGAACATTTAAAATTTCTATGTCGACGTCAACCACAAACTCTTCCAGGATTCTATCGCACCCATTTGTCATAACGTCATGCCATAGCTCGGAGCGCGCATTAAAGTCACTACAAATCAACACAAAGCTATTGTTTAAGCTGTCTAGTATACGGCCAAAAAAGTTCAACTCTGCAACAAAGTTGCAAGATGGAAATAAACAGACGTTCACACAATAAGTGTTTAATTTGTTAGTAGAAAGACAGAAATGTTTTCGTTACAAAAAAATCGAAAGAACAACACAATCTAAGAAACGGTCTTTACCTAAAACTACGTTGTTAAGCTTTTCATCAATAAATTTCAGGTAGCTGTATCCGCGCAATGCCAGTGGTTTGTATTTTTCGCCAAATTTAGCCATGTAGGGTTCCTGCATTAATATGATGTCAGCGCCATGCTCCAGGATATAACGGTAAAGTTCTAAAGTCTGGGACTTTTTGGGATTTGCTGATAGAACGCCCATTCTATTGAATAAATCATGTTGTTTACTACATCCTAGAGGCGACGCTGGTACCGTGGACAATTTGGATAGCAGGTATCACGTTTATAAAACCCAGCCTTAGCTCCCACACGGAGGCAGTTCGCGCATCGGTATAAGTTTTTATTTCTCCTCAACGCACAGGCCTTGCTCTCGTTCTCAGTCTATGCACAGTAGCCACATTGTTTTACAGACTTACAAAATTTGGAGACGTTCCCGCAACGCTGGCAATTGAAACATCGAGAGGCTCTTACAAAGTCCTGTACCCTACATGAAGTCTAACCCAGATACAGCCGTTCAGCGAATAACACCGTCTGCTGCACCCCAGGATGCATCTCCAAGACACAGTTGCTGTTTTTTTCTCCTCTTCCCTAGAAGGAAAGCAGGTCCGACTATCCTTCTTCCCATAGTACACGTATGTCGTTTCCCAATTTCTTCAATAAGGTGTTCCCTACTTATATTAACAGGAGCATCATATATAACTATTTTAAACCATGACTTTGCCTATACCGCTGCAGCTAACTGCACCCTGGCAAGCGAAAGCTGCTCCACCAGGCCGCCTAAACAATCTTCTGCTGACTCGATTAGTACCAACTTATTCGCAAGTTTAATCATCCTCGTCGGTTTAATACCAAGTTCTGCCGGCGTCAACTGTGAGGTGAGTAACTTATAAGTGTCCTCCGATGACGACACTTTTGTTTCATCTATAGGTTTAATAACCGCCATAAACCATTTTTGAGGGTCAGGAGGTACAGTTGGCGGCGAGGAACCACCCCCACGAGTCGTTGCCACTGCCATCATACTATAAAATACAGCTGGTGCAGAAGCTTGCTGCTGTTGTAAGATCTCCCATGCCACCCTCTCCACTACATAATCTACGGAGGGGGCCTATCTACTCTCCGCCGCCACATTTAGTGCCACTAGTTCCGTCAAGGAATACTGGAGGTCCGTGACGCACCTCACGGCGCCAGTCTTTTTCTCCACGCCCGCCTTTCAGGTATTAATGAACTCTAGTAGGTCAGTAAAAGCAATGTTAACCTTAGAAATAACAGTTTGCAGGTCCTCGCTACAAAGTCCTGGCGTCTCGCCGTTTATTTCCATACAGGAGCCCGGATCGGAAAATTATCGCTGCCTTTTCGATCTGGAGGCCCAAGTGATACCAAGCCCGGACGTCGAACCCGCCTTGGAGGCCATGGATATCTCTGCTGCACGAGTGCAAGCGCAAATAAGAGGCCGCTATCCACACCGATTACTCGACCTTGTATTTATAGTTTCAAATTGTTAAATAAAATAATAAAGTAAAACTTTCCGATATAGAATTTAATAAAGTAACTAATTACCAATCTTGTTTAATTACACACCCGAGAACTAAACAGTATCCACGTAACAATTAATTAAAGTTTTAGATACAACTCAAAGTATAATAAATAAATTTAATTGCAAATCGATAAACTAAATAATAGTAACTTTCGCTAGTGAAATCATGTCCGTACGCAACGCTGTCCACTATGAAAGTCCAAATATGGGGAATATGGACACATGTGTTATTACCTAACAGCTATGATTAGTTAGGTATCTAACTAACTTGAATCAGCCGTTAAAATCTTTGTTTATGACGAATAAAACCAAACAGGTTCTATTACCAAATTGCCAAATGCTCCCGTTATTAATTACAAGGTTTCCAAAAATGTTAATTCTTTAATACAGTCGACAAATTTACAATAACAGGGATATCTAATTTCATGGAAAACTATAATCCACTACTGAAGGAATCCATTTATCTTCCAACCTTTTCAATTTACATAAAGTGGCTGTGCTAAAAATAAGTATTTAAACGACTTACACTCATCAACTCCCAATTGTTTTTTGGTTGACGGTTATAAGAATATTATATCAAAAAAGAAAAAACTAGAATACCTATAAATCAGCAGATTCGCCCATAGATAATTTTAAAAATCATTTGTATATGTCATGAGATTCATTTTGTGTTGGGCATGATGGTGTTAGACATCATAATTAATAAGCAAACAACTACGTTGTTCTAAAATTAGAAATTTAAATTTAAATTACTCAATAATTTTGCTGCAATATAAAATAACCAGTATTATTAAGTTTTAAACTAAGTTTCACGGATTATAAAAATTTATAATTTTACAAGGTTCAAAGTGCCCGTAATAAACAAATCGCGAGTGAGTTTTAAAATTTGTGTAATAAAATAAAACTTCAAAGCATTGGGATGTAAAATGAAATTTTGCAATGCAACATTTTACATAAAATCTCTTGGGGTAAGACGCCGCCTAGGCGAAGCACTATTTGCCGACGTCAATAAAAAGCAACCGGGGTTTAACCCGTAAAGTACAGAGGAGAAAACCATGATTTGAACAGGAATTTAACGTTCGCTATTTTAAACATGAAACAATGAACTTTGAAATTTGAAATCAGCCGTTTGGATACAAAATACAGGAACGAGATTTTCGAATGTTAATGTAAGATCCGAGCACGCAATTTTGGGTTAGCTTATCTCTTTTTGTGCGAGTGAGTATCGCTGGTGAATTAATCAAGCGAAAACAAGTTTTAAGATCGCTTGAAGTCAGAAATGTAGATCATCCTACTTTATGTTACGTATGTGTGGATCATGGCATTATTAAGCTCTGAAGTTTACATATCAACGTAAGTTTAATTTTCGTAAGGTAAACAGAAGAATGAAATCCAATTGTCTGAGAAGACCGCAAGTTTGAATTGGATATTAAAGGGGATTTTTTAAGACAACTGACCTGTAATTTGAATAGCCAGATGGAAGTCTAACATTTAGAAATCGAAGGTAATACAAACGAAATTTTAAACCGTAAGTGTATTTATCAAATCATCTTAAACGTTCTATAAGCAAATAAAGCAAAAGTGCTTCTTGTTTCTTGTATTAATTCTTAGAATTCTGTTTTAATTTTAAATAATTACTTTTAAAGCACCAGATGTTCTTCTACTGGTGCACGTTAACCTCTTCACTGTAGAATAATATTATAGACGTGCCCGCGTACGTCCAAATATATTACACAAAATCCTATTACTGTTTACAAGTGGTAATTGTAAGCGAGTTTAGTTATTATTGTATGGTATTTTATATCGCAATATATTCGTTTTTACTTACCAAAAAGCGGAAATAACCGAGCAATTTAAGCAAACTGCATCATGCGCTGCATCATTTATTCAGTTGTTTACTGTGAATAACTCTTACGTTCTACATCTGGAATTGTTATATGAATTTTATCTGTATTATCAAAATTAGTCTAAGGCAGTGATTTGGTTTTGTACTTACGAAATTAGGTAATGTATTGAAATATTATGTAAGTGTTTCCATTAAAACTTTTGTAATTATTGAAACAGATTTGATGTAATTTTAGAAAAAATATGCCAGGTTCAAACAGCGACTATATACCAATTTCTCAAGGAGTTGACGACAGCGACGATAGCTTTGAATCAAGTGATGGTGAAAACGAGTGCTCTAGTTGCGAAAATTTTTCAGCTGGTATGTGGAAATTTATTTTTGATCCGTTTTTCGATTTTTGTCCATGGCCTTTACCTAAACTAAAGAGGGATTTTGATGTTTTACATTTCGCCTTTGAAAATGAACATTTGACACCGGGGAAGTGCTGTGAAACGTTCAATTCGCTAAAAATGGTGTCCTATTTATGTGATTGCATAAATAAGCGTGCCAATTGGTATTTTAACAATCCAGAACATAAGGGAAGGGTATGTGGATTGATACGGAAACCAGTGGTTGAACAAGAACTTTACGTATTCTTTTCACTGGTTATTTTTATGCGAGTAACTCATCTTCCAGAAATCAACAGATACTGGTCGCAAAGCATTTTGTCTAGAGGACCACCAATTTTCTGCAAAGAAGTAATTAGCAGAAATAGATTCATCTCCATATTGAAATTTTTGGACTTTTCATCTCCTGAATTAATCGTAAATCAGCGCCCTCTAACTACATCAGAACCTTTTATGGGAATGCTCAGAGAGACATGTATGAATGTTTTAGATCCAGGAGAGGATTTTGTAGTTGATGAAGCGCTCGTATTATGGAAAGATCGGTTGATGTTTCGAGAGTATATCAAAAGCAAGGGATCCAGGTTTGAAATAAAACTATACTATCTCTGTCCAAGTAAAACGGCAGCAAGAGGTTACACCTGGAACATTTATGTAGGCATTCGCAAAGATAGATACGATACATCAGAGTACACAGATTCGGAAAACCTTCAGTATCCGAAAGAGTTGTGGAGTTTATGGCTCGAAACTTGTTGCACCAATTGATATATGTCTGCAGGACTAGCCGAATTGCTTCTGAAACATGATACCCTGTAACGGGAACAATTCTCCCAAACAGAAGAGCTCCGAAAGATCTAATGGATTCACCCCTATAAAAACACCAATCAGCATTTATTAGGATTTGTGAAATGCTTATTATCAAGTACGCAGACAAAAAAATCAGTTTGCGTCCTTGCAATTAAATATACCGCAGGGTTCGTAGGAAAGAAGGAATGGCTTCCTAGTGGAAGCCAAGAACACTTTAGAAAGTCTTCTCATATAGAAAAATACAACCAACTAATGGAAGCCGTCGATGTTGGCAACCAGAATACCGAACCATATGATTGTTTCAGAAAAAATCGGAGTTGGTTTGAACAAATTGGTCTTTACCTTGTACAAAGGGTGTTGCGTAACGATAGAGTTTTATTTGAAATCAACAGCGGAAACAAAATAGCATTTTTAGATTTTACTCTTCAGTGCTGTCATGAAAGTTTAGAAAATAATTAAATTCAATATGTAGTCTAAAACGTTGTCAATTTAATAGTACTGAAAGTGTTGGTAATGTTTAACATTGTTTTATACCAATTCCACCAACAGCGAAGAAGAAAGGCCCACAGAAGGAATGCGTTGGATGTAGGGCAAACAAAATACGTACACATGCGAGGAAGAAGTGCACTGGGCGCCCAGGAAATCCTGAATTTTGTAGTATTGAGCACTTTTCTGTAAAACACAACTAAATTAGTATGTACTACAAATAAATAGTGAAATAAATAAATTGTAACGTTTTACCAACTTTCTGTCTATACTTAAATATTATAAGGTTCAAATAAATTTATTAGGTGAGAATTAATAATCTGGTTTGCATGTCCACTATAATAGTATCAACCTGTTGAGTAAGGGGTCAATAAAATTGCAGTAAATTCTTGTTTACTACTTGTCAGTAGCTTGCAAACAGAAACGGCTGAAGGATTTGTAAATATTAAATTTGTTCCTTAAGTTTTGTGGTGTTCTTTAAGTTCTAAATGCAAATATTGTTGATTTAAAATTCTATTTATTTGAATTTTCAATAAATGTACCGATCCTAAATGTTTGTTCTTACTTGGTGGATTATAATAAAGTCGTTAATTAAATAATGTTGATGGGACCGCTAGGATGACTAACGTAGACAGATTATTGCAAAATTTTCCCGCAGGTACAGAAAAGGATTGTGAATATTAGAATCCGTTACTCAGAAGAGTGTTAACACTGAGCTGGTTAATAAAGATCAATATAGTTTGAACTAGTTTGTCTACTTCAATTCTAAAACCAAGCATAGATTACGAAACTAAATTACGTAATAAAGCAATTTATTATAATTGTAGCTGCGAAACGAAGTAGCCAACAAGGTTTTGTGACCTAAATTTTAAAACAATCAGTTCTGATAGTGATGAATAAAATGAAAGTGTCAAAGGAAACGCTACCGAGGAATCGCCAAAAATCCAATTAGGACTTGCAAACGGAACGTCATTGGGAGGTGATGGAATTCGGGTACATCGATTAGAAAAGGATATTCCAAGTTATAAGGAAACATAAACAAACGTGTTGATATCTTTTGAAAAATTTGATGAAAACGAAAGATGCATGCATTCAAAAATTATTGGAAATTTGAAAATAGCAGTTTATCTCAATGTGTGTACAATTTAACGAAAAGCAAAGATCTCGTAAAGGGAAGTATAGTGTAAAAGAAGTGAAATATTTGACTACACAAATACACCTTCCGGAAGGTCATTAATATGTTTATGTAATCTTTCAACATGAAAGCAAACACACATGTTCGCAAATCATTTTCTTCTCGACACACTATGGATTACTGCACAAAACGGTAATACGTCTCATCCTTCAATAATATCTGTATTATAAATTAGATTTGAAGGTTTCTACATACAGCAGTTACTGCACCGCACCCAAAAGCTTCTTAGTATAGATGCTTCAGCTATTATGTTCTCTACTATTTCTGCATAAATTAAAATTGGATATAATGATTCACATACATTGTATATTCCGAGCGACTTATTTACTCGCACAGATGTATAAATATGTATGCATTGGTTGTAACAACCGCAACAGGTTTTAGGTTGGTTTTGCTAGTATCGCGAACACAGCGCTAATTAGCTGCACAGGTTCAATTTAACACAAGGACGTACTCTAAACTCACAAAATACTTCGTAGGCATATTTAAAAAAACATTAATGAACTTACTTTTCGAATATAATAATTTTCTGCTTATGATTTTCGTTTAGGCCCTGCACAGCTACCCATATTAAATATGTATTATTTATCTTTTTCTATTTGAAAATATTTCCTATACAATTAGTGTATGAGGAGGAGGAAGTGGTCTCTTGATTAATTAATGTATCACAAATACATTTCGAGGTACAGTAAATTCCCTTTACGATGTATTTAACTATATATTCTGTATTTGGCTTATCCTAAAAACTAACAGACATTCAAAGAATGAAATCAGGATTAATATTACTTTTTATTCTCCATGTTTTATTAAAAAACTTCTTAAGGATACCTTAACTGTCTCAAAACACTCCTTTCTATCTAGCAACTATTATGGGGATTATTTTATATTCGGAAACTTAAGAAATTATGATGAAGTTAGGGAGGAAGCCAAATGGTATAGAGAGAGAGAGACACATTTCCTATAATGTATTGCAAAAGATGCATTCGATGAAGTGTCAATAATTGATTTCAGAAGTTTAATAATTATAAAAGCTCTCAAAGGTGGTGTTTAGTTAATAGACCATTAATGTTACAAACAGAATATGGTTATTTGTGGTTATTAGTAAGCTAAGCACATTCGATTTTCTTTTTACGAATTATGGCATTCTAATTCATGAAAATCGTAAATGAATGCAGCAATATAAACAGCGCTCAATTTTCTTAAAACTGGGATGAATCTATTTTCAATTCTGAAAATAAGTTAAAAAAAATAATATTTTAGTGACTAGGTAAACGTTTGCCTTCACAATCATTCAAAGAGTGAATTATAAAATTTGGAGATTCTTCTAGATCAAGTTTGTACTAGCACATGTAAATAATTGATTTTATTTAGGTTTTTGATGAGTATAAAGATAACTTAAGATAGCGTCAAGTAGTAATGTATTGCGCGTGTGACTAATGGACGAAAGTAACTTAGAAGAAACATATTCATGTAAATATGTTGTGAATGAATATCGACAGTTTTGTTAGACAATTATCATTTAAGAATAGTTCTTGAGGTTCATCTCTAACTCAGTGAAGAAAAGCGCAGTTCTATCTGTGATAATTAGTTAACAAAATGCCTGAAAGTTAATCGGCCAAAATGTTTAATTACACGATACCTTGGGTATCATGAAGGAAAACAGAGCAAATTGTTTGCTATTTGAATGGCAGCAGTATATAGATTCTTGACATCGGACGAGCATAACGGGCCTAAATGAATGGATTACACTATAAATAGATTTGGCAACGGATATTGCTTTATACTACTAATTCTAGGTTTATACCCTCGTTGACCTTTGTAGTGCTTATAGTGGCATACTTCCTAATTCACTGCTTAGGGTTTGAAAATAAAATTACTTATTCAGTCTTCCAATAGCATACAAAACACATTTACACATCATACATTTAATAAATACGAACTCATGCTCGTTTTAATTAAACAACAAATCGCATGACCGGTTTAGGAAAAACTTAACTTGAAGTTACGCAGGCGAGGGTAGGCTGGAAGCTAATAAACACATGTATGTAGAGCGCAAACAAAAAAAATAGCAAGATCCGGCAAAATGTACATTAATGTAAAATTTTTAAGCTTCAAAATTATGTTTATTTTTCAACATCGTCACCGTTAAGGCTAACATGTTTCTTCCAACGTGTAACAAGCTATTCATTCCGTCACTGAAAAATTCTTCCAGTTTTTCTCGAATCCAGGACTTGACAGCTGCCTTCACCTCATCATCCGACGAGATTGCCGTTGAAGTCTTTCTTGAGTAAAGGAACAAAATTAAAATCGCAAGGCGCAAGATCATGGGAATAACCCCCTTATTCCCATGACCTTCCGCCTTACGATTTTAATTTTGTTCCTTTACTCAAGAAAAACTTCAACGGCAATCTCGTCGGACGATGAGGTGAAGGCAGCTGTCAAGTCCTGAATTCGAGAAAAACTTGGAATCGGTTCAAATTTCAGGTTTCGCAGAGCCTCTCCAGTTATGAGTGAGGTATGTAGATGAACGTCGTCATGTTGCAAGATTATTGACTCCAGGCTACCTCTAATACGACAAACTCGACGTTGGAGGTGTTTTAGAGTCTGTACATACTGAGAAGAATTTACCGTTGCACTTCGTTCTAGAAAATAGGTCACATAAACCCGGCGAGCATCCCAATACACAGTCAAAGGAAGTTATTCTGCGGGTGGTTGTATTTTTAACTTTTTCGTCTGAGGTGAAGACGGATGTCTTATTCAGGGCTCTGTTTTTTATCCGGATTGTAATGATGAACCCCGTCGAATATTCAAACTAAAGTAGTCTCGTTCGTCACGGTAGCACCGCAAAAGTTGCCCGCAACATTCCAATCGATGCTGTTTGTTCTCATCTGTGAGACGGTGCGCTACCCATGGTGAACAGATTTTATGGTAACCCAATTGTTCAGTAATGAAACCGACATGTTCTATGGATATTACAATATGTTCTGCGATACGCTTTAGAGTGATTCGTTGGTCATTTTGAATCAAACTGTTGACGTGTTTGCGATGTTTATCGTCTGTGGCAGTTATCCTACCTCCGCTGTGTGAATCATCAACAACGACGAAATTTTATCAGTTACCGATTTACAGCAGACCTATCAACAGCATCGTCACCAAAAACAGCCTTTAAATGACGATGCATCTCAGTAGGAGTCACTTTTTCAGCAGTTAAAAATTCGCTAACAACACGCTGTTTAACTCGGGTTGGCATAACACTAGAGCATGTATCCATACTTCCGCTTCTCGAAATACACTGGATGAACGCAACTACCTCAAACCTCCGCATGGGTCTTGAGGGGGAATGCTACTACCACATGCCACTAGGCACGCTTCTAAAGGTCATTTCGTTCGTACTCTACAAGCATGTTTGCATTAGTTTTCAACCTACCCTCGCTGTCCTTTTTTATTTACAGTATCCTTCCAAATGAATTCAACAATTTCAGAATAAAGTAGTTTGACATTCGGATTTATCAAATTCAATTATTGTCACTTAGTCTTTGGAACACAAACAAATTGCAGTATCTGCAGTTGTACTTTATTATTTGCCTTAAATTATTGAAAAATTACATTTGTCTTGACAGGCAATCTAAATTTGGCAGAAAAAGCTTTTGATCCGCGAAACTTAAACGTTTAAAGGAATGATGTTCAAGAAATAGTTAATTATATGACCAAACTTCTCCAGAATCATTAAGTAAAACTATTGATTTTATCTTAAAGTATGAAGACGAGATTTCCAACAAACGTTAGGCTTTATAGAAAAAGTGATACATCCAATCCTTCTTTACATGAAGAATTGTCAAGAATGCCCTTTGTATATACCAGGGAGGTTTGATAAATAGCTGGTTTGAACAAGAGAACACAACTTTTTCTTCAAAATTTCATTTCATTTTTCGAAATGGTCTCCTTCTAACGCGATATACTTAGTCCAACGCTTTTTCAATTTCATTAGGTCATCCTTGTAGTGCGATTTATCAAGTCCTCGAAAATATGTATCAGTTTCCCTTTTAACTATTTCATTTTATTTGATTATCCTTCCACCAAGCTATTTTTCAGATTTGGGAACAGGAAGTAGCCACATGGAGCTAGATTAGGAGAATACGGTGGATGGGGAAGCAATTCGTAACGTAGTTCATCTAATTTCTGCTCAATTTTCCATGATTTGTGAGCTGAAGTGTTGCCATGATGAAAAAGTACCTGCGTTTTTGCAAAATATGGTAGTTTTTTCTTTATTCCAATGTGCAATAGGTCCAGTTATGCCACATAGCAATCTCCTGTGATTGGTTTTTGCATTTTAAGATAATTGATGAGTATTACACCTTTACACCTTGTGCATCCCCAAAAGCAGTCTACAAAATCTTTCCAGCAGATGCAACCACATTTGATTTCTTTGATGCACGTGAACCAGCTTAAACCCATTGTTATTTTGTTTCGTATGTATAATGATGAATCCATGTTTCATCCAAGGTTACTAATCTACGCAGAAACTCATCTGAATTATGTTGAAACATCGCCAAATATTGCTTTGAAGAAACGACATGATTGCGTTTTTGTTCGATTGTTAACAAACGCGCCACCCATCTTGTTGATAGATTTTTCATAGGTAAATGTTACCCACACATTTTTTTGAGATATTTACGATGTCAGCTATCTCAAGCACTCCCACTCGTAGATTTCCCAAAACGATATCATGGATTTTATCAATCATTTCTTTGGCGATCACTTCAATTGATCGACCTGAACGATGTTCACCAATTGTGCTTGTATGGTCACATTTAAATTCTGCAAACCAATAAATCACAGTTAAATTCGCGGAGGCAGATGCGCCATAATATTTATCAAGCTTTTCCTTTGTTTCTTTCGCGGTTCTTCCTCGTTAAAAATATTACTTAATCAATACACGAAATTTGACAGAAATGATATAAATTTGGTGATTAGTGATGTTATCTCTTGAAAACCGGCTAATTATCACACCTCCCTCGTACATTATAGTTCTGATTTTATGAACATGTTTTAGTGTGATTAAAATTAGTATAAAGTCTTTTTCGTACACTAAAGTTGATTTGACTAGCTCAAAGTGTGCATTAAAGTAGAGACTCATTAAATATGATCAATTAAACAATAAAACTTTCTTACACAGAGAAAACTGTTAATACGAGTATGGAGGAGTTGGTTAGATAACAACGACGCCTTTTCTTAACTTTAACTTGAATTTTTCAATTACTAGATGGGTAACATTGTATTTGGCACTCCAGAATAAAACAGTATAGATTTATAAGGAACATCTAATGTCTCATAATTTAAAATAAGAACGGTCAATAGCACTTATAAATACAACAACGTTTAGTCTTTCAAAGTTAGTGTGTGATACTATACATTTAAATGAATAAAATACAGACTAGGTAACTGATCATTTTTAAACGAATTACTAATGGAGTAACTAAAGATATAGCAGAATATCATGCAGTACAATTGGTGGCCTTATGAAATACAGAGTTAATCTAATTAACTACTTTGTTCATTTGGCAAGGTTATCTTTATGAGGTAGCGTTATTTTTCAATAGGGTGCTAATTGATTTAATCCTTACATACAAGATTATGTCGGTAAAGGATTGCAATAAATAGGGAAGGTCCTGTATTCCTTTAAGATACACTAATTACGCTTTAAATGTACCGAACCGGAAATATTGAAATGGAATTGAAATGTATATAAAAATCACCTGGCTTTAACAAGATTACGATCAACTTCGTTATAGTTCCTGGATAGGTAGTCTTCGAGAAGAAATGATGGCTACGGTCCGCAAAAGTCACGAACGGATACTAAGAGTTCTTGAATCTTCACCTGAAGACTCAGGGTACGTAGATATATTACCTCCAACTGAATACGACATTAATTTCAAATAAATTTAACCAAATATAATGGAATTCTGTTAACTTTAGAAAGACACTTCCATATCATAAACCATAAATAAGAAAACTAGTTCCAGTAAAAAAATACTCAAGGTATAACCCTAAAAGTACATTTAAATAAAGCAGAAAACACAATTTAAAGCTTATCTTCAATTATAACGAAGGGTATCACAAAACAATTAACAAATAATGAAAGTGGGATCCGGAAATTATAATTAGCGAAAATAAATCAAGCGCACATTTAATTCATATCTAAAGTACCCGTACCGTGCCAAAACACTCAATCGCAACTTAGATAAGGCAGCTTAAAGAGACACATGCACAATGTTATCAAATTAAATTCAAAAAGGCAATATCTACGACATCTCGGAATCAAAACACGAAATCAAATAGAAACCTATAAACTCAGGTAAAAATTAATGCAAAATGTGAAACAGAGAAGTAGAGATGTGCGTTAGGCGTCCGCTACGAAATAAATTAAGGGTTCAAAAGAAACGCTACAATGTATTAGATGATATTGTAATTGAAGTACCGTTAGAAAATGGAATTTTACAAGCCTGCTGTCAAGAACAATTGTTACAGCAAAAGCTTAAATCACCGGCGTAAGATGAATTAAACTAAAATATACTGCCGCAGCAATGTATAAATAACACATTAAAGATTTATAGATAAACATACGTGTAAAAACAATTGGGTAACAGGTCGAAATACAAGACATGCTTTTTGTTCAACAGTCATGATTAAAAAAAGACGGTCAGCCTTTTCACCACGCCCTTTATTGCAAGTTACACAATACAACCGTAAAGAGGTCAGTACGGTTGAAATTTGAACCAATGACTATGTGTAGAGATGGAGCTTTAAATTGCAAGTACTATTAAGAAAGGATATCATCATTTATTCGCTACAAGGCACTTACAAGTTCTTCTTATGAAGATTTACGCTGACATTTACGTATACTTGGTGCCGAAGTTCTAGAGGTGCTATGTCCAACGGAAAGTCTTTACCGAAAAAAAATTCCACCAATGTGAAGGAGCTGCAGTCAAACCAGTAAACTTAAATTTAGAGACACAGAAAAAGTACAGTTGGGTCGTTTGCAGCCTAAAACATTGTCGTTGACTTTGAAACCATTAATGTAATAAGCAAGAAAAGCATCATATCATCGATGGCTGAAGAAGATAAAATACTTACGAAGTCTTATAATTATGAAGCAGTCTAAAATATTGTAGCAAACAACGATTTTATACAACTGAGTAATTATTTGATTAAAACTTAACAAGCATCTGAATAAATGAAAATATTTCTTTAAATTATACGAGGGGCAGAAATTTGCATTTTGAATAAGAACTTACATATAAATTGAAATAAATTGAAATATAGTTCGTATTTTAACTAAATAAAGTAAACCAAGTTTTTTAGAAAAACTTAGGAGAAATTGTAATATTACGGTCTCGTAACTTTTAGTATGAATTTTATCTTACAAGGAAATGGCCCCAACCCGAACTCACCGATGACATTCATTTTTTGTATGTTGTAGAACATCAAAAAATAAAAGACACGTATGTTTTTTTATCTGCTGTAAAGCACTTTTAAGACATGAAAACCACCCTCAAAGTTCACCCCCAAA
>JAHWXV010065184.1:0-13715 GCA_024586415.1 Phrixothrix hirtus | reverse complement strand
TGCGTCCGCTGCTGGTGCAACACAACACACGGCGGCGTCGATGGTATTCGGTGTCGTTACTGCTCGGCGTCGGAGTGCGTCCGCTGCTGGTGCAACACAACACACGGTGGCGTCGATGGTATTCGGTGTCGTTACTGCTTGGCGTCGGAGTGCGTCCGCTGCTGGTGCAACACAACACACGGTGGCGTCGACGGTATTAGGTGGCGTTACTGCTCGGCGTGGGAGTGCGTCCGCTGCTGGTGCAACACAACACACGGCGGCATCGATGGTACTCGGTGTCGTTACTGCTCGGCGTCGGAGTGCGTCCGCTGCTGTTGCAACACAGCACACGGCGGCATCGATGGTATTCGGTGTCGTTACTGCTCGGCTTCGGAGTGCGTCCACTGCTGGTGCAATACAACACACGGCGGCGTCGACGGTACCCGGTGCCGTTACTGTAAACCGCAACTTAGCTACACATTTACAGACGACGGGCGAGTATGTTCGGCGTATAGGTTCGGGTCGGCGTCGCAGTGGGTTCGCTGCTGATGCAACGCAACACACGGCGGCGTCGATGGTACTCGGTGTCGTTCACAACTAGCTGCCTAGCAACGTGGCTACAGACAACTGCGTAGCGATCTGGTGAATGACTCGGTGATACGACCTCTTAGCATACAGCGTACTCAACGGCTTTGATTCGTATCTGAGCGGTCTACGGAACTTGCGGTGACCTGGTTATCGTGATTATTAACAAAATAGCTTTGGCGAAGGCGGAAAGCTTTAAACGAACTTTGTACTAGGCAATGTACCGTATAGAGTACCTCGGAAGACTCCCTTTCGGTTTGTAAAACCGCTTTATTTATACTAATTTGGTATTCGTTTTCTTTGTTCTCCGAATACTAATTTGACTTGTTTTTGTTCTCTCAATACTGATTAGACTCGCGTTCTTTGTTTGCTATCAACATGATTCAATATTTATAATTAATGGTTTATTAAGTAATTCACATTTTAATAATCAGAAATCGGCATTTCGGTTGTTTGTGAATGCTTATCAAAGCAATCTTGAATAATTTCGGGCGGTAGCTGGTTTTACTTGCATCGGGTTGCGTTATCTTGCTTAATTATTTTACAGCATTTTTACTGCAGCTTTTAATTAAGCAATTTTTCTATTACTAATTTTAACTTAAAACTAAGACACTCGCGCATGGTACTTTGCACTTTCTTAAAGTTTATCAAGTCCTTAATTCAATGTTTCTTAATTACACTCCCGTATTTATGAATATATCGAAAATGCGTAGAATTTTTAGGAATTCTTTTAAATCGCGTTTCGTGTTATTCTGTCGATTCGTATAAACGTTACAAGGCTGGCTATATGCCTCTACTTGAATTTAGAACGCAAGTCACCTTATATTTGTTAACAACTCATTGGCAGGCATCATCAAGACCAGGACCATCGTCAGAACAATTATATTCCATTATCAATCAAATGCGCATAAATATACAAAATCATTTAATAATAAAAGTAACTGGAACATTGAGAAGATGTAAAGCATGCCCCAATCGAACAAGTTTTGAGTGCAATGCCTATAAAGTTTCCCTGCGTCAAAATGAATGCTTTGAAAAATTTCATAAATAGTTTTTTTAGACTGCAATAATTAATAACTATGTTAGAAATAGATTTATTACTTATATTTTTCTTTATATTTTTGTATTGTATACCATGTAATTTTTCCAGTGCCACATTAATGTGCCAGTATTTTTTGGTACTTCCTATAAAAATAAAATTTAAAACATTGTACACATCCTTTATATAAGGCCTATTAGACTTCATTTATACGTTTTTTTTTCAGAATTAAAACGATAAAATAGTTTGGGCACTAATGGGTTAAATTAATGCTTATAGCATTAAACTTGTGAATTTGCAGAAATTATTAAGAAGCCGTAACAATTCTGAGAGCAGATCTGATATTAATTATAAATATAAAATGTATAAAATGACAAATTGCAGAGACAGACAAAAAGATATAAAAATGTGTGTAATTTACAGTAGCAGAAAGACCTCTGTAACCAGTTAGGTTACAAAAAGCCTAATAGTTTATTAGAATAAATTTCTCAATACAAAATAGCTGGAAGTAATCTTGGTATATCTGAGAATATTCTGCTACTAGTTTCGTCTTGTTAATGCTCATCAGACGCACACAACCTACCGATGCAACAAGCAAAAATCGAGCCAAAAAATATACACATACGACACTAATTTAATTACCAAATCCCATCTATAATAACGAAAATGAATTGTTTAGAAGTAGTTGACCTAAAATTATAACAAATAAACTAATAATTAGCAAAAAAACTTAAATTAGCGCCTACAGAATTAAGTTTAGGCATTTTTAGAAAAGAAATTTTCCTGGAAAAGTCTAAATTTAATACTGTATGCTTTAATTTATTTTTTTTGTTAATTACTTTTACCTGTTATTGTTTATAATCAATTACTGCAAGACATACATTTTCATTATTATAGGTGACATTTGCGATATATTTTCAAATTAAATCGATGCAGTATGTGTACATATTTTAAATTGATCTCTGCTTGGTGCATCCGAGGTCAGCGTCTGCCTGATAAACCCCAACAAGGCGAAACCAGTACCAGACTATCCTCTAATGTACCAAGCATAGCTTCATTCACTCTGTATTGAGAAATTTACTTTCATCAATTTTCTTATCTGTTAGGGGTTCTAACCTATATTCTTTACTATTTAAAAGTCTTGTGTTGGGAATGACTATAATTTAGCTCAAAAACTGAACAACAAATGCTTTAACTAATAAACTCAAACAAACGCAACGTTTAGAAGAAAATATCGGTCTTCGTTATCAAACACAGTAAAGTAGTTAAATTTATTTGTCAATTCTCTTGACAATAAAGCAGAAATCATCAAACTAATTGTGGAACGTGCTCTGATTTAAGCATTAATACTTATAACAGGGATGATTGACCAGTGTTACGATTGCCTCAGGTTTAGCTCAAATTCGGTGTTTGGGTCCAGGACTGTATGTTGGATTCTGCGGAATCTGTCTAAAACTTATTTTATTTATGTACAGGTTAAAAGCTATTTATACAGCTGCTTCCCAGTGTAAACTGGAGCTTATAAATTGTACTGGTTTAAGGTTGTTAACTATTTTTAATTTGATACACTCTGTATATACCTTTATATCATGACTTTAGTCCAATTAGCTGAATTAATACTTTTGATTTTTAATTAAGTTGTAGCTCGTAAGCCAAGTGCGCTTTTCAATTCCTTAGGGGGCTTGATGTACATCTTCAAAACGCTATTTTTATTGGTATTTAATTATAAGGTACTTTAAGTGTACTTTAGTTTAATTTGCACTGTTTGTAATTAATTTTTAAGTTCAAGTTATTTGCATTTTTGTTATTTTTAAATTGTGCTGCACATTTATTTATTCTGTATTTGCAAGTATTTACATGAACTGTGGTTATATTACCTTTGTAATATAATCCTTTATTAGTTGTTTGCATAATTATACGTCAGTAATAAGAGATTATAACCGAAAATCACTTATTAAAACATAATAATGTAAATTCTACAACATTTGAATTGTATTATTGGTATAAACCTATTAAAATTAGCTTGCGGTTGTTTCTCTTTTAATTACAGATAGTAGGTGTCGTGCTAGTGCACATTTGTGCTATTATTTGCAATCGATCTGATAGATCTAACAGATCATGACCGCCAAGATGGCGACGGCTTGTTGTTGTGCATTAACGATAATTGTTATTTTAAAAGTGTCGTTTTCGCGTGTGTATTTTAATTTAAGTATTTATTGTTTAGTGCTGTATTGTGTACCCTTCACTAGGGTTTATTTAGGGGGTGCGGAGTGACACGTTCCAAAAGGATGTATCGTTACGAGGAACGAGAAATCAAGCCAAAAGGGTGTTTTTGCAACATCTTTGCAGACAGGAACCGGTTTTTTAACACTACGGTGAGTGTCTGAATAAATAATCCTTAGTCAAGCGGAATAGAATCTTTCTGCCTAATAACTGAATTCAAAACAAAACGTGCGGGTACACAATCCTCGTCGTCTTTCTCTTAGATATCCTAATTCATTTACAGCGCGTGTCTTTCCCGGCAAATCTGGAAAAATGCGGCCTGTATTAAAACGATTGTTTCGTTTACTTTAAATTTTAATTATGAAAACTAATCAAAATATTACGGATTTTGCAAATTTAACAATCTGGTAATTTAGTTTACAAACAGAACTAATTCTGAGCTCGATTATAAGGTGAATTATGCCCTATAATATTAAATTACTCGATGAGTAGCTGAGCCAGCTCTGGCGGTATGACTTTCTCTAAAAATCCAACATCACGCTGTGGCTTTTATACAAAATGGTTATCTGCGACTTCAAGGAGAAACAACTTTCTAGGCCTTAAATTCGCTTAGTTAGAATGTTCTACAATTGATTAATACAACATCGGATGCGTAATTTATTGCACTTGAAACAGTAGTAACAAACATTTATGGTACTATTTCTAATTGAAAGTAATTAACAAAATTAGTATTACAGGCTAAATTACATGGATTAAATAATCAAAATTATACACAATATAGCGGTTATAAATACAAATCGACCCATAAATAAATAAGTTATATTATAATTAATACAAGGTAGTTAAATTAATTAATATAATGTAAAATTTTCCATCAATGGTTAAAATTAACGTACGCTTATCTAATCAGTCCTGAACATTTGTATTATTTATATTCAGAGTTCAAATCCCTTAACCTACACCGGTAATTTTTTGTTGACTGTAGTCAAAAATCTTGAACTGTTAGATTGTTTCGTAGAAGAAACTGTAGAATATATCTAATTTTAATATTAATAAATGCAGCGATAATTAAAAAGTAAAAATGAACAAATAAATGAGCATGATAATTGGCTAAAGCTCGGTAATTATATGAGTAATAACTAAATGAAATATATACAGGATGTTCTGTTAGTATTGAATTAGAAGAATAGTTTTAAAAAATTTAAATATATACAATTAATGTGACTATGCACTATTTCAGCATCGAGTATACACTTTAAAATTACTAAGGTAATTATTTATAAAAAGAGAAGCTTGATGCGGGCCATAGGTACATTACGGTTGGAGACAAAAGTTTCTTAAGGTATAAAACCGTTTTAATTAAAGAAAATCAAGTACCATGAAATCAAAAAAATGCATTTCAATGCCGTTTTCATTATAGATTTTTTTGTAAACTGTTTTCCTAAACTTTATTTAAAAAATGTTAGGCTTTCTCGAGATAACTTTAACATCTTTCCAAAGCTATCATGAACGGCTTAATATTATTACTTATTAATCTTAGATTTTTCAAATTCCATCCTTAATGTATCTTTTGCGTTCATTAATGGTTATTTCCAATATTCTTACATTTCCTCCAATACAGAGCTTACCACAATTATATTAGTTGGGCTTATTACTTCAACGCGTTTCTTGTTCAGTTACTCCCTTGATAACGTTTTTGATTTATAGTCTTTTGCAAAGGTCTAATTTTTAACAAGTTTTCAGCTTATTAACGCTCGATTCCATATTTAGATATTGGTATCTAGCTATAGCTCCAAACAATAGATTATCGAACACATTTAGAAGATAAGTATTGAAATGATATTTGTAGTATATTAAGAAACCTAACAAATTACTTTATCAAATTATCCAATTGAATAAATAGTCGGACAGTTTTATATAGAAGTAAAATTGGCACAGTTATTCCTAAAGCGTTTGAGATAAGACGTCCTTTTCAAAGCCTTAGGTGTGACTATACAGTCAAAGGAGCAAGTCAGGGTTTAGTTAGGGAACTCTGCAGGTATAATAATTCTAAGGAAATTTAAATTGATATTGATGTGTGTAGATTAGAAAACCTTCTTTATTTTATGTAAGCTATTTATATTAGATTTTAATAAATTAAAATAACTCTAAACTTTAGATAACCGCAAACTTTAATAAGAATAGATCAAAACACATAAATTAATTTAAACAATTATTACACTACAAAACTAATAATTATATAAACACACAAACAAGAAATATTAATAATTTGTCTAAGTTTCAATATGTAAGAGTAGTTAATATCAGAAAAAGGTTTGAATTTTAATGTTGGTAATAAAACTTTTAACAAATTTAATTTCATTTTGTTTATGTAATAAATCTGTCAAAAATTAAACCCTATATTGATATCGAAGTTCACGCAGAAAGTAAAGTTTTTTTGAACAAAGTAGATAAAATGAAAAGCAATATAAGTGTAAAAGAAAGTTTGTTAATTTAAAAGACTTAAAACGACAAAGCATTAATATTTCTTGCATACAAATGTAGCGCAACTGTAATATTTAATAATACAGATTATAGCGATATAATTAAGGTTACATACAATTACAAATAGACTTTATTAAAATGATTAAACTAAACATCTACAAATTATTGTAAAGCCATAGAGAACGTAGAATCCTTAGACCATATAATTACAAATCACATTTTGCGGACCACTTTAGTTACACGAAGAACATATTCCTTTAAGACCAATTAAATTTTCTATAGAATTACTTTAGCAAACGCTTTTAAAATTTTTGCACGTCCTAACACATTTATCAGGTAACACCAATCATAAGATGCGAGGCATTTCTGGAAATATGTAAACGAAATTGGGTCTAATTATGACATTTTAGTAAGTTTTTATACTGTCAGTTTAACTACCAATGTTTCTGTTGAAGAAACTTTACATATTAGAAAAGAAGAACTCGAAAATGATTCGACTTTTGAACGCAAACTGACATTTCCTGCCAACTCAATTCCAAGCCTTCCGTGATTTTACTCTAAAACCACTTACTTTCAATTTTAAAATTAGTTTCAAGGACATAATTTAGTTGTCATGGTTATATTTTTATCTTATATTTGCACTAATATTTTTATTGAAAATTCTAAAAGTGATTGTATTGTTGAACATAACCGTAATATTAAAGTTTTGGTGACGATATGTTGACGATATATTTATTATATGGAAGGAAAATGAAGGTGAAATGAGAAATCTCTTTAATTTTATTAATGTAAAAGAAAATTTAATGAAATTTACTAAGGAAAAAGGAACAACATGATAAAGTACCTTTTTATGATGTTATAAACGAAAAAAATGTAATTGTTTTAAAACTTCTATTTTGCGTAAGGAAGTAAATTCACACGGTATTTAAATTTCAACCCTACTCATCAGTTTAGTGTTCAGAATGGCATTATTAAAATTATATATGCAGACAAAATTAGGTATCATAATACAGACAGTTTTAATGCGGAAATTAATTTTATGAAAGAAGTTTTACTTCATAACCTTTGTTCTCGTAATCCTATAAACAATACTACCTCTAATCTTCAAAACCATAGTCAAATTAATATTAATAAAACTGAAACTACATTTTCCGTTACCACTATGGTGTTATATGGGATTATCAAAGATGGCGACTAATGAAAACAACCCAACTTTGAACTCGGTTTGTAAAAGGTGTAAAAGTCGTATAATAAATGGTTTTAAATGTCAAAATTGTTTTGTAATGTATCATAATAGTTGTGCGAAACTTTGTAATGCAAAATTTATAAATTATGTAACGATTATATGCTACGAATGTGATCAATTGAGCAATATGGCATGTAACAAACCTTTCTTGTTGAATTCGGTATTCGATATAGATGATTTTGGTAAGCAGTCGATTGATTGGTGTATATTTAATTATGTAACTAGTCATAAAGGTGACTTACTACAATAAATCTTTTAACAAAGAAACGCCTACTCTGTGGTGAAACCATAACCGATAAAAGTGATAATAAAACTATTTGGAATAAAACTAAAGAAAAAGAAAATTGAGCAAAAATGAACCAGTATAAGTGAAAATCAAACCGATACAGTGTGTGATAGAGAACTTAAAGGTGGCGAGATTACAAATAAATAACTGTCAGTCGTAATACACCACGCAAAAGCGAAATTAAAGTTTAACGATGGTATCAACATAAATTCTGATGTATCTTTAGAAAAAAGAAATAGCCAGAAGACTGCGAATAAAGGTAAAGAAAATGGGATCAATCATTCTGGACATCGTAAAAAAATAATTGGTAACAAATCAAGTGACATAAGAACTGTACCTAAAACAGTGACTCTGCATGTGTACAGATTGCATCCAGAGACTGGCCAAGATGATGTTATAAGACTTCTAAAACATAATTTTCCGGAAGTGACGTGGGAAAAACTTGAAGTATAGCATAAAGACCAGTATTCATCCATCAAAGTCAGTCTTTTCGATCATAACTTCGATAAAGCACTTAATCTGAAAGTTTGGTCGAAAGAAACAAGTATCAGTAAATTTTTTTACATGCGTACACGGACAATCAAAAGGTCATAGAATTTGCACCTGATATATTTGTATTAAATGTGCAAACATTAAATGCTGATAAAATAAATAAGTTAGAAATTGAATTTTGTAAAAGTGAATTTAGTAATTTGAAATTCTTTTGTTTAACTGAGATTGGCGCTAGAGTTGAATCAATGCGATATTTAATCTCAGCAGTTGTTATTGTAGAATTCAATATAAAGGCGGAGGAGTCGGCACCTGGTTCAAAAAAGACTTAGATGTTCTATCGCTTAATTTAGATAAGTTTTGTATCGACAAACAAATTGAAATTTATGGTGTTAAATTGAAACTGACTGCCTGCTCATCCCTAGTAATAATACTTACATGTTATAGATCTCCAAATGGAACTTTCTCTGTTTTTTTGCAAACATTGGACAATATAATTAGTTTTTTATATAAACCAAATGTAAGGTTTTTTCTATGTGGTGATTTTAATGCCAATTCTTTTTTAGACAGAAATGGTAATTATTCTAATCTACTCAACTGTTTACTATATTGTAACATGACATCCTTAGTGAAATAACCTACCCTAATTGATAGAAATAATGGCTGCATATCTATAATTGATCATATTTTTTCAAATACAAATAAGGTAGGCAGTTACTTATGTAAATTTCAGATCATAAGAGTATTTTCCTAGATTCTAATGTAGCATTCTCCAGAAACAAAGCTAAATTAACTTATACAGGCAGATGCTTTTCTGAACGGAATACAAAAAAATTTGAAACTGATTTACAAGCAGAAAATTGGCCAGTTATAAGTTATTAGATGATGCTTTTAATCATTTTTATGATATATTTTTATTTCACTACAATAATAATTTTCCAGTAGTTA
Organism: Phrixothrix hirtus; assembly: GCA_024586415.1. Classification (NCBI taxonomy): domain Eukaryota; kingdom Metazoa; phylum Arthropoda; class Insecta; order Coleoptera; family Phengodidae; genus Phrixothrix; species Phrixothrix hirtus. The sequence goes on along the minus strand of JAHWXV010065184.1, from coordinate 4,436 downwards.
CAAAACATCGTAAAAACACCAATAAAAATGGGATTGACAAATCAGTTAAAAGCTCTAATGCTGAACGTTATAATATGTATGTATTGCAAAAGAACTTCCCTAATTTAAGACTTGCATACAAATTGACAAAGAAAGTACATGCCAATTTCCTTAAACCAGCGAAGAAAGCTTATTATCAGAATAAAATTTTTTCATCCGACAGTCTCTCAAAAACAATGTGAAATGTAGTAACAAGTTCTACCAGTAATAGTGCAGAACATAAAAATATTAAATTGCTTACGGATGAAGGTTATTTAGAAAATCCTAACCAAGTAGTAAATTGTTTCAACAAGTACTTTAAAGAAATTCCACTAACTTTAGCCATCAATATTAATCATGCTGCTGATCAAAACGGACAACAAACTAACAGACATCCGTCAAAATCTATATGGTCATCTTTGTTCCTAGAACCGTATACTTGTGATGAACTTTCTAAGTCAATCACATGTAAATTAAAAAATAAATGCTCTACAGGACCTAATGAAATTCCCCAATGTACAATAAGAAGGGTTGCACCTTTAATTATGTTACCAATGTGTACTTTGGTTAATTTATCCTTCAAAACAGGGTGCTTTCATTCAAAATTAAAAAATTGCAAAGTAGTTCCCATATTTAAGAAAGATAATGCTGAACTAAGCGATAATTATAGACCTCAACGTTCGCTAAAATTTTTGAACGTGCATTTTTAAATAGAATGCAGAACTTTTTAAATAAATATAATACTATCACTGTTTTGCAACATGGTTTCATGTGTGGCAAAAGCACAAATACTGCTATTCACAATTTTTACAATTAAATCATTCAATGTGTGGAAGCTGGTGAGTGCCCTGTTGGAATCTTCTGTGATCTCGTCAAGGCGTTTGACTGTACAGATCATAGTATCCTCGTTTCTAAATTAGCACAGTTCGGAATCAGGGGCTTACCCCTTAATTGGGTTAATCCATTTCTATCTTTTCGTTCCCAGTATGTATCATTAAATTTCAAACTTGATAACGCCATTCATCAATATAATTCATATAAAACAAACATATATATGAGGGTTCCAGCGGGTTCAGTTCTGGGCGCTTCCCTATTTTTGCTATATATAAATGATATGGTGGTTATCGACCAGAATGCTAGGTTTATAATTTATGTAGATGGTACTTCGGCTGTTATTACCGATACATCGATTAATAATCTTGAAGCAAAGTGCAATCATCTCTGGAGAAGGTAGGAACATGGTTCAACAAAAATCAATTATACCTTAACGTAAAGAAAACTTATACTATTGCTTTTCAAACACTCCAGCAATCTCAAATTAGACTTGTTTTAAATATAAACAATTCTATAATTAAGCATAATGATGACATTCGTTTTCTAGGGGCCCATTTAAATAAAAATTTAAATTGGAATAGGCACTTCTATACACTGGTGCCTAAATTAAATTTTGTGTGCTACTTGTTTAAAAATTTAAAAAATATTCTTTCAACTAAACAATTAATTCGTATTTATTATGCTCTAGTTTACAGTAGACTTAAACTTGGAATTAGCTCCTGGGTAGTTCCCATTCCACTAAGGACGTTTTTATTTCCCAAAAGGAAATAATTAGGACAATAGCTAATGTACCTTCTACTCAATCGTGCCGAGGGCTGTTTAGTATTTTAAATATCTTTGGTGTCTATGTTTTTGAAGTTTGTGTTAGTATATTTAATAACAAATCAAACCTTTTAACAAATAACAGTTTGCATCGCTATGATACAAAAATTAAAAATAACTTAAAAGTTCCTTATGAGACAACTTGCTTTGACAGTCAACTTTTCCAATATTTTAGGTATAAAATTCTTTAATATTTTATCACTTGAAATAGAAAGTGTCTCTAATATAACCAAATTTAAAACTCGGTTAAAAAATTTATCGTTGGAAAAATGCATCTATTCGATTGAGCAGCTGTTGGACAATTAATGTTAAAACTTATATTTTATAATATTTAACATTGTATTCTGTTTTATTTTTCAAAATTATTTGGCAATTTTCAATGCAATAACTTGCAATTTTTCCTAGGAAAATAAAGAATTATTATTATTATGTTGCTGTTATGTCTGAAAAATTTACAGAATAAATAAATAGTTTAAAATAAGAACCGTTTTTAGTTCTAGAAATTCTTTGCGTTCACTTTTAACTATATTTAAGCCTTTTAATGAAAACGAAAATTATAGATATTGTATTTTTAAAACTCAGAACTGTGGCAAAGTCTATGTTGGCGATAGTTAAAGAGCATTGGAAATAAGTATTAATGAACACGATCAACTTAAATATTTAAAATTGTTGGACATTGGTTTAAACCGGTTCATAGTATATTTTTGGGAAAAGAGTTAAAACCATCTCCAAGGAGAGCAGCTTACATAAAATGCATTAATCAATATTACCTGCCGATTAATTCTATTTATTTAAATAATATTTGGCTCCCTTTAGTTAAAGAGATTGTATTTTTTTAAATTCTTATTCCTGTACATACCTCGATGTTACTTGTTTTATTGTCAATTGAATTATCAATTTTATTTCTTTGTTGTGCTTGATAACGAAGAGTAGCGTTTGTTTCAGTTTATTAATTCAGAATTTAGTCGTTTAGTTATTAAGTAAATTTAAAGCCTTTGGCAATATTTTAGCTTTTTAGTAGCTTGCAAAGTTCTCTTCTCCAACCTATACAATCCCTTAACTCCCAAGTTGGAAAAAAGTTTTTAAATCTGTTTTTGGGATTATGTCGAAGAATTTTAAATTTATCAAATTTGTGTTGTAGTCGATCAATTACTATTGATTTCTCTAGGTTGTAGAGTATAGCACGTTCCTTTTAATATCATCCCTTAAGATTAAAATATTCTATCAATTTTCAGCAACTGTAAACAATACATAAAACAATTAAATAAATAAAATTCCGTTTAAAAATTCATTTTTAGCATCATATTTTAAGCCAATTTAAAATAGGCAACTTGTATTTGATTACACTATAACATTTATTAATTAAACTTCAAACAATGGAACCACAAATTGCCGGAATACATCAATGGATTTGCTAACTTCAATTAAGTTCATCCCTCTAGTGTGAAAGATAGAGAGCGGTGCCAGATCTAGCGCCGGAAGAGCAGTCTTCTCTGAACTCTCAACGTGCGAGCATTTGGCATTGCGTTCTAAATTTTCTTACCGTATATTATGTATTTTTTTACCTTTAATACCCAATACTGGCGGGTTTTGAGTCAGGCTAGTTCCTTAAGTATATTCTGTTTCGATTATAATGGGCAAAGTCATTTTTCCTTCAATATTTTTTTAATAATCAGCGGTCCTAGATAAGAGGGCTGGGGGAAGGTAGAGTAAATGGCCTCATTGGGTTGCTTGTGGGTGTGTGTTGTTAGTTTCCTATGGATTGGTGAGTTAAATTAAAACTAATTTACTATGCAGTAATCTACAAAAATATACATCGTGATGGCATATGGCACGTTGCTTACTCTTGAAGGTCGTCGAGTTATAAACGTAACATTAGCTTTGGCGTTAGCCAATTAAGTATTGCAACTCGACCTTTATATGTTCTCTTCGGTCTCGATTTAGCCACTAATTCTGCGATTGATCTTAAATTTTCAGTGTGTTCACACAGTAACTCATGCGTCCGCTATCTATAATAAGTAGGACCAATTTAAAATCTTGTCAAAATTGGGATTCTTTCTAAATTGGGTTTTTACTTTCAGCTATGTTTTTCAAAATAAATTCTTTCGGCTTAACTTCAACTATTTACATTAAAACAAATTATCTAATCAAACACTCCGCTACAGTTACTTACTATTTGAATAACTAAAATTTAATTCGGTTTACATAAGTTCGCTTCACGATCTTATGTAATTTAATTTGCTACTAAGCCTGTGCTCAGGTCACATTAGATATAATTTACTGTAAAGAGTTCACTTTTAGTAAGAGGACCATTTGCTAGTGAATTGTTTCACTAATTTTAATTTGATTTTCCAGCTTACGAATCTAGATTTGCCGGCCACTTCAGGAGATCTCATTCTTGGAGTTAAACCAATCGCAGACTCCGCTGTGCAAACCAAAGCCAGCTTCTCCGTTGTATATCCCGTAACATTCAAAATTTCGCTATTAAAGTTTCAAATATTTTAACTTTGATTATTTTAAAACTCAAAAATTTCAATTTTCAATTACCTTAACTTGTGATACAATTTTATTGCTAATATTTAAAATGGCTTACCACTCATTATTTAACTGTAATATTTTATTAATTTTGATTAAATGATATATCTAATTGAGTTCTTTTATTTATCTATTAATACGAAGCTTCCTAAACAATTTAGGATTCGATAAGATACTTAAGATAGCCAATTTATCAGATGTACAGCTTATTAAACTTTATTTTAATT
>JAHWXV010065181.1:0-14524 GCA_024586415.1 Phrixothrix hirtus | reverse complement strand
TATATATATATATTTTAGGTCAGTTTTGTGTTTATTACGGTTAATTTTAAATAAAAAAATAATATTTTAATTTAATTTTTGATATATTTTAATATACTAACGAATTTAATTATAAATACAAATTTCCTGGGTCGGTTTTATGGGTGGATGCTGACCGCCAATTTTGAGCACCACCGGAAAATGGTCAGAAAAAAGCTCATGAATTGTTTCGGCGTGGGAGTATTTACTTATATTTACGGTGAAAGAGAAATCTAAAATATCTCCTCTAGCTCCATGGTGGATGTTAGTTGGATCTTGTGGTGCTATAGTTCTTAGTTTGTGACTATTCATCACACAAGTTGCCATCTTTCGGCCGTTGGAGTTAGTGTTTCGGCTACCCCATAATGCGTGTTTTGCATTGTAGTCACCTCTTATAATAGCTTGATCACGATTAAAAAGAGTATCTAGGTCGGCTTGGGAGATACTGTTCTTAGGTCGATTGTATGCAGAGATGAAGATAGTTGGCTTGTAGCCAATCAGAGCCTGGACCGCGACTGTTTCGAGAATGGTGTTCAGCTGTGGTTGAGCAAGTTGTATAATATTAGCTCTCACTAGTAAAGCTACCCCGCCGCCGGGGCTACCTACCCTGTTACTACGGTAGACTGAGAAGTCAGCGATTCTAAATCGGTCTCCAAGCTTTAAATGAGTCTTAGTGATGCATACTACCGTGATATCATGCGATTTCGGAAATGCATCGAGTTCTAAAACCCGTTAGCATTCCAGGTAAGTACGTTAAGAGCTTTATAATCCATTAAGGAATTTTTCTAGTATTGCAGGGAGTTTCTCTAGAATGTCTTCTATCTTTCTGCTAATCGAGTCCGCCCCTGACTCTGACAGGCGGGGAGGGGTAGATGTTTTTGCCCTGGCGGTATAAGAGGCTCCAGGCACTGTTTAGGCCTTTTGAATATTTTCTTATGTTTGGATTCTGCTCTACTCTTTGATGTACTCGGGATTTCTGGGGCTGTTCCTGCTGCTAGCGGGGTGGTCCCCATTACAATTACAGCACTTCCCTGCGGTATCGGTGCTTTTTGTGCAGGTGTATGATGGATGTTCACCCCCACACTTCACGCATCTAAACTTTGTAGTGCATCTGTATGAAACGGAGACAAAACTCTTTTTTTTACATTCCTCACTATCAGATATTAAGTCGACGACTATATAAATGAGCATTCCCAGCCCCGACGAGTTAGGGAGTGTTATCAGGATGGATTGACCGTGCGGTTGGCCTTATTAGGACATGTTCCTTGCTATAATCTTAATTTGATTAGATTGATGCGTAGACAGTCTCTCCTTCAATCTCGATCTACTTACTGTCGCTCTATCCATTAGATCTTATGCTTCCATGCCCTTGCGTAGATCTGCGTTTTTTATGTATTACGGGGCCCCGGTGATCAATCGCAGCAATTTGTTTTGCGTTATGGTGATTTTTGCATGTGCTGCTTGCGAGCTTTTGATATAAACTTCCTCCCCGTACCTTAGGCATGGAAGTAGCACTGTGTTTAGTATTTTGTTTTTCAACTCTATCTTAAGTTGACTGTAGGCTACTAACATTGGATAGAGCTTATTCGCTAGGGACTTGACATAACCAGCCCTAATAGTCGTATGTGTTTTCCAGTTCAGATTTCGATCAAAAAGAAGTCCAAAGTCGGTGACTTTGGATTTGATTTTGATCGTTTTCTTGTTGACGGTTACTTCTCTCTTTTTCCCGGTTTTATTTGAAAACTGAACCAACTTGGTTTTTTCATCGTTAATGGTGATTTTCTATTTTGTAGCGTATTAGTTAATTATTTTCAAGCATTGTCTCAAGGTAGTGTTCGTTATTACCATATCCCTACCCGCTACAATAATTGCTGTATCATCAGCCAACTGAATAAGTTCGGCGTTTCTGAAGGTATTCTTTATACGTTGTATAAGATTGGTGCAAGTACTGATCCTTGTGGCAAGCCCTCGATGGCTTTTCTTTCAGTTGATATAGATTTACCTACCCGTATCTGCAAGGATCTATGTGTTAAGAAAGACAGAGTAATTTTTATTATTGCCACGGGAATATTAGTTTGGTACATTTTGTATACTAGGGAATACCTCCATACCTTATCGTATGCCTTTTCTACGTCCAGGAATGCTGCGAGGATGCTAAATTTGGTAGTCTTTGCTCTCGCTATCATGGTCTCTAAGATGGCCGCTTGTTAGACTGCCGATAGCTTGGACCTGAACCCAAATTGTTTGCGGGGAATTGATTGGGTTTCTTCCAGAAAGGATTGAAGTCTTACATTAATAATTTTTTCCAGGAGTTTGGAAAGAACGTTTAGAAGATTAATTGGTGTCCTATTTTTGGGAATCGCCGGGTCTTTCCCTTTCTTCGGCAGAGTGACGACTATTGCTGTCTTCCAATGGAGTGGAAAGCAACCTAGTGCCAAACATCTGTGCAGTATGCGAACAATTTTAATCTTTGGTTTGTCGGTTAGGACTTTCAGCGCCCTAACCGGAATACCAACCTTTCCCGAGCCCTTTCTCGAGTTCATGACCTTAAGAATGCTGGAAATCTCTTTAGTATTGGTCACAACGGGATTATTTACACAGATGTTTTGTATGGTATTCATCGTTTGCCCAATTTTCGCTACCAAATTCTTGTTGGCAGGCAGATTATTGTAGCACTGCGCTTCCATGCAGTCCGCAATTGTTTCGGCTTGTTCAAGGTTGTCAAATTTAGGGATGCTATTATGTAGATTTGGGGAGTTAACAGCTTTATCCCTCTTCAGGTTTTTTAATAGCTTCCAAAGTTTGGGTTGCTCGTTGTCGCCTGCTTCTTGGATAACTTGGTCCCAATCTCTTGCTTTTTTCTCAAGTAACATATTTGTTACTTCCTTATGGAGTTTTATAAATCTGTATTTATCCTGGGGGTGTCTTGTTTGAGCTCATTTCTTCTTTGCAGAATTTTCATCTTTAATAAGTGATTTTTCGGTTTCGTTTAAGCCCCACCTGTTGGCCTTGTTGCCTTCAGTTGGCAATTGGCATTTGTGGAGAGTACTCTTAATTGAACTTGTAAGTCTGTACACTACCGCCTCAATATTGGCGTCGGTGTCTAATTGCTCCGTCAGTTCGTAGCTTGACATCATGTATGAATATATCTGCCAGTTGGTCTTAAATCTAGGAGGTGGAATTCGCGATGGGCGTTGTCCCTCAATAGGTAATATAACTGGGCAATGGTCAGATGACAGTTCGTGGACTGTCCTGGCTTCAGCATACTTCCTAATATTTAAGGAAATGAAGAAGTCGATTATATCGCCCCTTCCTCTAGCAGGAATGTTCGTTGCATCCTGAGGGCCTATCGCAAGTGCTTTCGGGTTGGTTTTGATGCCTATTGCTAGTTTCCGTCCATTAGAGTTGGTGCATCTGCTATCCCATAGCTCGTGCTTGGCATTGAAGTCGGCCCCTATAATTACCTAGTTCGGGGTGAATAGCTCTTCGATGTCTTCATGGTCTATGGTACGCTGTGATGATCACGATTGGTTTGTCGTCGAGTAGTGTTTCAACGGTGACCGTCTCGAAACTTACTTTTAATTTGCTACACCCCTCATGGGCTACCCATCCTGTTACTCCTGTATAAGTTATAGCCTGGAGTTATGATCCTTCCACCGTGTTTGAGATGGGTCTCAGTAATCAGAGCGGTAGATATATCGTGGCTCTTGACGAAAGCTTCCAGTTCGTGTTGGTGGCCTTTTAGGCCATTAGCATTCCAGGTCATAGTGATTAATTTTCTAAAGTCCATTAAAGAATTTTTCTGGAATTTTTGGGAGCTTTTCGGCAATGAGCCGTTCTAGAATGTGTTCAATTCTTTTGCTTAGGCTGTCCGTCCCGACCTCCGACAGTCGAATAGGACAGGTTTGTTTGGCTCTGGCGGCATACGATACGCCTGGAACCGTTTCGGCTTTCCTCAGCATCTCCTGGGCTTGTATCCTTTTCTGCTCCTTTATGGTGTCCGGGTTTGCCGGGAAACTCCTACTATTAGCAGTGTGTTCGCCGCTGCAGTTGCAGCACTTTGCAAGTTTGTCCATACTTTTCGTGCACGCGTATGAAGGGTGGTTGTCCGCGCATTTCATGCATCTGTACTCAGCCGCGCATCGATATGATACGTGCCCAAAGAGCTGACATCTGAAACATTGCGTAGTTCTGGTGGGTCTACGTTTCGGCTCTGTAGTGACATGTACCCTCATTATGTCCTTTAACTGGAATAGTTCCTTTCGCTTGTCAGATTTTTCTGTATTGACAAGAACTAGGGGAAACTTCCTCTGTTTGTTTCCAAGTCGTTTTATTAAATTGAACGACAATCCTTTTTCAATTAGGTCCTGTTCGGCCACTTCCGTTGTGATGCATTCATGTACACTCCTTAAAACCACGTTCAGTTCTTTTTCGTGATGCAACTGGTATGCGTGAAACGGTTCATTACTCTCATCTAAGAGTCTCCGCATTTTTCGGAAATCTTCAAAGCTGCCTGTAAATATTTTTATGCCGTCAGGGTGTTTTAAGGCTTTGACGATTGTTATACTGTTCTTTAAGGCGTATTGTTGGATGGTTGAATATTTTTCTTTATTGTGTACCACAATGGGTGGTGGTGGTTTAGGCTTTGGCGGATTTTTCGCTGGAGCCAACGTCTGTGTTTTGGGGGGAAGTATAAGTTGTGGAAATTCCTCAATTCCTATATCTTGATTTGGGCATTGGATACTTCCAGTTTCAATATCCAATTCCTGTGTATCTATCACATTGTTATTGGACTCGTATTTTTTGTCCTCCTCCACTATTATTACGCTAGCACGTTTTCTTCGTTTGGCTTCCTTCCAGCTTTCATGCGTAGCTTCAGGTCAGCTAGACATTAATTTATTCCATTGTGCACTAAGGATCTTAAAAGTGGCTGTCCATTGCACAATGTTGTTGTGAATCTCGGTTAACTTGTTGTCCAGATCTGCAATCTTTTCATCCTGTGAGAGTTCAATTTGTTCTAGAGGGGGCATGGAGTTTTCATGCACACTCATGATTTATAAATTTTTCGTGAATTTCGACTTTTTGTTTTCCTAAATAAATATTTTTAAAATATTTTATTAATTGGGAAAATATTTATCTTGCGGGACAAATCAAAAATGGTAGCAGTATATAAATTAACCTCTAAAACAGTAATGTCTATATAACCACATAAAGCTTAAACTGACAGTTTAACCAGTAAATTCAAACAATAATTGTCAATGTCATGAAAATAACCAAAGAAAATTATTTGTCAAAATGAAGGGAACGATAACAAAAAAAGTAACTAAACGAAAAATGAAGTAAATGATGATTTAAACTACAATAAACAGTATTCGGACTTACACCATGCGCGTAAGTGTCTTTGAGGGAGTTAAAGTTAATGAAGTTGCGCGCGATACCCGTGCATTTATTTTTGATGTAACTTTCACACGCGACGTCGTCTTCTTTGGCCTTCTGCCAGTAAGAATTAACGCCGCGGTGGAATCTTCTCGCCATTGCCTTGGTCTGAAAAGAGAAAATGGGGATGTATTATGAAAATTTTAATTATATATGAATGTCAAAAATGATATTCAATTTTCCAAATATATTTATGCCATTTTTTCTATTTACATCTTGCGGGAATAGTTCTTTGTCTTCTCCACTTGGAGGAAAACCTTCTTGGGCCACGAATATCACTATTTTAGCAATTTATGATACTTTATTTGCTGAAAAATTAAAATTTTTTGGTGACGTTATTAAATTCGTTTTGCATACAACTTTGAGACAAAACTCCAGCCGACGAAGTTCATATAATTCGTCACCTCACTGCCTATAAGGCACACGCCACACTCCTAAACGCCAATAACCACACCCACAGTGCGGAGATAAGGGTCTGTGACTCGGCACTCCTTTTACCAATCCAATTGTAGTAGTTAGTAGTGTTATTTTATCTGAAGGCCACCTGCAAAGGTGTTCAAAGCCGTAAATGCTTTTATTAGATCGCTTTTGGTAATTGATAAAGCTCGAGCTAATTATCATTTTAAAACGACGCCATTCATTAAATTACATTGTTTTATCGGCTTCCTATCGCCCACCCGTATTAGACAGAATCGCTATTTTAATTCTTCCTACCTGTTTTTTGTAAAGCACCCTGTATGTTACGTATAATATTTAAAGTTATAACAATTTTTACAGTATTCAAAGAATGTAAAAGGTTTATTTTAATTGAATTTTTGAACGTATGCTTGTGCTGCGGTGTTGTTGAATTTATATAATATCGGGCTAGATAATACAAAATGAGCACGTAAGCACAAGGTCAAGATTATGCCATCCTAATTTTTCTACACCTATATTGATCCCAACTAACTTCACTTTGGACTGTTAAGTTGACGCTGGACAGTATTAGGCAGTTTGGCATAATTTTAAAAACTTAACGCATAAGTTACATTACATTAAGAATTGAGGTAAAAGGCTTATCAGCAGTATTTATGCGATCTTTAAAACATTGTGGTTTAATGCAAACGTCCGATTCAAGGCTAGATATCGGCAAAAATACTCGAGTTCAAATCGCTGCAGAATTAAAAAAAATGACGTCAACATAGATGTTATAAATACAAGTTCTAACATACGAATTTATTAACATGCTTTGCGGAGTAACGCGTATTACCGTTTACAGGCTCTCGCGCCAATCCGATGCTTAGTAGTTCGAATCTTTGAAAAAATAATGTGACGTCAACATATGTGTATTATAACAAATACAAGTTCTAACATATGAATATCAGCATGTTTCGTGGTGTAGTGTGTATTTCCGTTTACAGGCTCTCGCACCAATCCGATGGTTAGAGATTCGAATCTTTGGAAATTAAAAAAAATGTGACGTCACTAGCGCCTCATCATCCTAAGATTACCGTCCCTCTCTCCGTCTGTTTGTCTATCTATCTCTCTGGCTCTCTGTCAGTTCAAGATGATGGCGGATTCAAGATAGAGGGGGGAATTCCAAGATGACTGCGCGGGACATTCAAATATAGCTGGAAACTTCGAAGTTGGCAACAACGTTCGAGGTCACCACCCCGAAGTTGGCGTTATTTCCAACCAGCATAGGATGCCCGGCCAACTTCTTAAGATGCCCGACTACGTCTTAAGATGCTGCTGACCTAGCAACAGGACATTGACCTTGAATTGATCAGAAGTTGGCGCGGGCACTTGTGGCCCCAGAAGCTCGAATGACCTTGAATTGCAAAATGTAGGCCCCTTTAAAAAACATAGCATTTTGATTTAGAACCCCCATTGCTACTCTACTCCTGTAGCCAGAGAATAAGTAAAATTGGCGAACATAATAAAGCTCAACTTAAATAGGTCGTATAAAAACTAAATGAAAACCTTGAACTGTAGTTTTTCCTGTATCACATTTCAAAATGAAATGTGAATGTTTTATAAAAAGTTCAATACAGTAAAACCTCATTAATTCGGACGAAACGGGGCGTATCCACTGTAAGAATTAACAAATTTCCGAGTTACAAGAACCATTTTCAAAAATAGTAAAATCTAAAGTCAGTTAAACGATAATATCATTTTACGTAAATTTCGGAATAAAATCTTCATTGAGTATTTTTAAGAAAAAAAATTGCATTAAAGTTTATAAGTTTATTTATCTTAACCAGAAAACACATTCCTTCATTTTATATTTTGATCTGAAGAAGCTGAAGTGTAAACTACATTAAAAGAAGTAAAGAAATTTTTTATTGAAAACAATTTTGTACTTACTTTTAATCATCTCCTACTTAATTTCTCTTTAAAAGTAAAATAAATTCAACGAAATCCAAATCGGTATTTTAATTTTTCTCATTTTTCATTAAAATGATTTTTTGCAAGTATTTCGGAATCGCGATTTCTGAATTAGTGAAATTTTAATGTATAATGAGAACTAAGAACACTACCACTATGAATACATGTTTGTGCCTTACGACATAAAGATCGTTGCATTTGTGGGCTAATTCCAGATTTCGTGAATAATCTGTGTAATATTTCGTATAGGTTCTATCAATCGTTCTGGGGTATTTACAGGCGCTGCATAAATTAATTCCTCAATTTGACTCCATAAATAAAAATCACATGGTGCAAGAAACATACGAAAATGAAAACTAATAAACAGAATTAGCAAAGAATGCAACTCATTGAAAGATGAAAATGGATATCGCCGGCCGTGTACAATTTAATCTAGATAAATGATTCTTGTAGTATGAAGGTACGCCGTATAATTTTTGTTTATTATTGCTACTTTTATAGCTATATTTGATGCTATTCAAAAAGCTGCCAAACAAATAATTATCATTTACTTAACATCGTTGTTTCTTTGGAAACGACAAGAAATTTTTTTCTCGATTTAGTACTATTCCCGTGCTCATGGTTAAAGTTTGTCACACATTGTCAAAGTTATTTATTAATCCACTTCAAATATTCTAACTACGATAAAGACCAAAATTTCAAGTTTACACAGTGATTTAATATCAAAATTTTTTCTGAAATCTATAAGCTTGTGTTACATGTGATTTTTCTTTCGTTTTAGAGTATTTTTTCTAATTCAGAAATTGTGATTATTAAAATCAATTTTTTAAGCAAAATTTGCCTGTAGCATTACTGGTCGTGTTTTTTTATTACTCGAACAACGACTTGAGCACACTAACTGCTTTCTATTTACAGGAAACAAATTAATTTTATAGTGGTTCAGCTAATAGTTACAATTTTTCTGTAACTGGAAAGCAGCTAGTGTGCTCAAGTCGTTGTTCGAGTAATAAAAAAACACGCCCATTATTCCGCAAAAATGGGTCGATGCTTTCAGTTCAGTAATTTAAATAAATTTAAATAATGGAAATCTACAGGGTGTTTTAGATAATATGACATTCCTTTTAAGGGATGAAAGTAGACACTGCAGACATCCCAATAAACGTAAAATAAAAAGTAATACAAATACAAAAAAGTCTATTTTTTTCTAATTATGTACAACGAAACACCCTGTATATTCTGTGAATAAATCTTTTTATTATTTACACTTTTAGTTAACTGAGCAGTTACAAAATAACTTTTAAAGAAATAATCATGGTTGTTCTAACTAATGTTGCATTTTACACAGTGATTTTAATAATTTTTTTGTAATAGTTGAAGTTTTTCGCGAGTAGCAATACTAAAAAAAATATTTTGTCATAAATATTTTGTGTGCATTTTTAATTTTTAATTTAGTTTGCAAACATTGGGGGTGCATGTTCTGAATTGCCATCTTGTGCTCTGTGGTTGTAACAAGAAGTAATACCAAAATCAGTGACATCATTGTGTTTGATCGTTTTACTAAATTTACTGCTATCCTTTATCACGATAGTTTTGTCATTAAAGCATACGTAAAATTTGAGTAAGGGAAGAATGGGTGGCTTGGTGGTATGAATTAAGTTAGGTTACTTCGAAAAGTCAGACTTTTAATTTAATTTAAACTTATCTTTATTTTTGCTATCTTTGGCAATGGAGTTCCAAATTTTTAATAATCTATACCTCTATCGGAATATTTTTGGAGTATTCACCTGCGAGAAATTATATTGCCTTGTTGGCTTCCCATTGTGGGAGGAGTGTGGTGGTTCTTTCGATTTATTTTTAAGATACTTTAAGTATTTCTGGCAGGCATTGCATAATTTTTGCAATGCCCTCTGCTAAGGTGCCACACTCCCTCGTGGCTTCCACTAGGATGTGACCGACCTGGAGTAGATTATCGATGTTTATGCTGCTGGTCAAAACTCCTTCCTTTGGAGGTTGTTCCGTATTTAAATTGGTGTGGGGTCCCGATCCTCTTGCGGCTTCGGCGTAGGACATGCCTCTTCGTATTGCAGCAGCTGTTGCTGGTCTGGGGCGGTGTGGACACCCCTTTCAGCTGGCCATACGTTCACCTTCGCAATTCGCGCACTTTTCTGTTTGTTCCCGCGGTTTCACGCACTCTTTAGTAGAATGTTTGTCCCCGTATTTCACGCACATAGGCGTCGCCCTGCATTTCAACTGCGCGTGCCTAAACTTTTGGCACCGGTGGCACTGGACTATTTTTCTGGTGTTTCTCGGCGATTCTACAGTCACACAAAGTGTGTTATGATCTTGTAGATCGCTTTGACTTCCGGTGTTTTGTCAAGCTCAACGTGGTTGAGTGGTATCAGCACCTTGTTCGCTCCCCTGTGCATCCTCCTCACTGATAGCACAGGGAGCAGAAGTCTTCTTTTATGTCGTTATCAGAGATTTCTTGGGGGATATCCCTGATAACGACACGATGTGGCTTTTCTTTGTTGAAGCGGAAGGTACGGAATTCCGCGTTAACTTCTTTGAGGAAGGCCACGGTGTTGTTGCGGTCTTCTTCCTTTTTTTTAGTAACTTCCTCTTGGTCGTTTCATTACGGGCGAAGCTCAATCAAAACTAACTTCGGTGTACCACCGCTAAAGTGGTCGCGGTGGAGACTGCCAGACTGACGACTGTTATCGGGAGAGCTTCCTCCCCAGCTTTTTTATTGCGGGATCGGCGTGTTGCGTCAGACGGTCTATTATCAATCCTCTTCTTGTTCTGGATCTTATCTGTAGGTCCGAATGTCAACGTTTTGGATAAATCTGAACGCTCCCGCGATGAGTCGCATGATCTTGTTTTGGTCGTTGTGATTGGTTTTCTTGCGGCAGGTGAGCCGTTGAACCATATTTCCTCGCCGTATGTCAAGATGGGGATCAGTACGTGGATTTCACTTCCAATTTTAAGTTAGGCGTGGCTTCCAGCTGAATATCAAACTGATGTTCGAGATGGTCCGCAAGGGCGTCTTCTTTTCGCTGATGCTCCAGGATCAATGTTTCGCCGCATTGTACGGGGTGGTTTGGGTGTTTTTCTCTACAGAGGGCTCTAATTAGTTTCTAACTACTACTCGCGTCTTCCTGGCATCTATTTATCGCATTTCTCCAACCTTCTTCTCTTTTGTCCGCGAGGACTTTGTCTACCTTATGCTGCAGGCTTTTGTATGTGTCTCTATCGTGTGGGTGCTTGGTTCTTAGCTATCTTCGCAAGCCTTCGTTCTTGTTTTTAATCAGGATCTTTTCGCATTCGTTCAATCCCAATTTATTTTCTTGGGTGCTGGTCCGGGGTTTCTTGTTTCTTTTCATGGCTTCGCATATTGATTTGGTGAACCTTGTGATTGCATCGTCGATTTCCTATGGATTGGAGAGATTTTGGGTGATTGGGTATCCCGTTAGTTTGTAGGATATACGGGATCAGTTGTAGGAGAATTCAGGCTGCTGGCGCAACGGCCGAGTTCTTTCGCCCGGAGCAATTAGTACAGGTAAATAATCGGAGTTAAGTTGGCACAGCGTCTGGACGCCCTGGCTATGAAGATGTCGATAATTTCGCCTCTTTGCCGTTGCTTGGGTTTGACGTAGCATCTGAGGGAGCTTGAACTTGCCATTCAGGGTTTGCTCTAATGCCTTGACTAGTTTAGCTCCATCGGCGTTTGGACATCTGGCTCCCCAGCTTCGACGTTTTGCATTGAAGTCCCCTGCTATGATTGAGGGGCTTTGGAACCGCAGGATGCTAAGATAGTCCTGGTTGGCCGTGATGCTGTTGATCGGCCTGTAGCATGCGCCAAATGTGATGGCTTGGTTCGCCACTCTCGCTTTGACGAAGGTACCTTCGATGCTGAAATGTGGTGCTTAGATCGGTTATGCGCATATGTGGGCTTTTATTGCTATGGCCACGCCTCCACCTTTTGCGCCCCTTCTGTCTGCTCTGTATATTGAGTATCCAGGTAATGTGGAATGTTGATTACCTTTGAGGTGCGTCTCGGTGATAAGGAGTACTGAGATTTCGTTATCGAATAAAAAGTGCGTGAGTTGGGGTTTTTCCCCTCAAGTCCATTTGCGTTCCATAGAATCACTTTAGCAGTTAGAGTTGTTATTGAAGATTTTTTCTATAATGTTCGGTATACGTTTGATTAGGAGCTTTTCCATGATTGACTCCAGATTACTTGGGACTTTGTCTTCAACATCTTGGGATTTATTGGGAGTTGCGCCGGCGTTGGTTTCTTCTTCCATCGTTTTAGACCCTTCGTACAATGTCTGTTTTCTCTTGTTGAGGTTGATCGGGTTTGTGGGGCACTCCTTTGCACATGAGGGATGTTTTCCTGAGCAGTTGCAACATTTCGGTGCTGTGGTTGTTGGAACTTCGCATTTGTACGTGGGATGAGCGCCTGCGCATTTCATGCACCTGTACGAGGCGGTGAATCTGAACACTACGTTACCAAACAGCTGGCATTTGAAGCATTGTGATGCAGCTGTTGGGCGTCTTTTCAGTTCAGTCGAAACTTTAATGTTGAGTATATGACTGATCTCGAAGTTTTCGCGACCGTCTTCGGTTTTGTCGGCATTGACTAGCAGGAGTGGGAATATTTTGTTTTTGTTTCCCATCCTTTTAAACGAATTGAATTGGAAACCTTGTTTGACTAGGTCTTCTTCTACTTCTTCTATCAGTATAGAGGTGGGCAGGTCTCTGATCTCTATCTTCAATTCCTTTTCCTCCTTCAATTGGTAGAAGTGGCATGGCTCCTCCATGAGCTCGAGGACTTTTCTTAGTTTCCGGAATTGTTCGGAGAATTTAGTTAATAGCTTAACTCCGTCTTTGATGTTATGTGCTTTGTCAATGATGATTTCGTTTTCTTCTGCGGCTTTTTTGACGTCCATGTAGCTTTCTTTGTTCCCCAGGACGATCGGAGCAGGGAGAGGAAGTTTGGTTTCCTTTTTCTTTTTTAAATCGTCTTCCGAGGAGTCGATCAATTTAATATTCCTAGTGGCTCGGCTAGGAATCTTTAGAGGGGGGAATTTATCCGTTTCCTTTCTGAGTATTGACTGATTCATGGGCATTGAGCTGGAGGGAAGGTCGTCTTCCTCTTCCCTTAGGGTGGCAGTAGATTTTTCTACCGTGGAAGTCTTCCTTTTCTTATGAACATTGTCTGAAGCTCTTCTTTGTGTATTGGTTGTTTTCTCAATAGTGGGCGTGAGTTCTCTTGCGGTGGGATTGTTGACTTTATCCAGTTCATCTTTTAGTTTCAGAATGGCTGCGCGGAATTCCGCGTTTTCTTCTTCTAATTGAGTAACCGTACGCTGGTTGAATTTTCTTTGTAATTCTTCGTATTTGGTTATTTCCGCTATTATGGTCTGAACTTTTTTCTTCAGGGCTTCTGGAGGCTTGACTTAATGATTCGGTAACCACACTTGTGGCGGTGCTGCAACTCGGAGGGCCTCCGGCGGCTTCCGTCTTAATTTTGGCAGTTTTAGGCTTACTGGCTGCTTTGCCAATTGGTGCAATGTTAAAACGCAGCGCTAATTGGAGAGCTGAACCCGGCCCACCTATCCGAGAATAAGGGGCCTAAGGTGCAATAGAACTGACTGTATGGGACTATTACACACAGCAGTTCACTCACTAATGTTGTCTTCTTCCTAGCGCAACATTCTGCGCTTTCGCTTGCGCAATTCTGTCGCAAGCTCCACCCATCTCGCTTTTCAGCGAAGTACAATTGAAGGTACTTCTCCCGTTGACACCTTCTTGGCTACCGGTTTAGTTGCTTCTTGATTCGCTAGCAGCTAGAACCGGTTACTGACTTGGATGTTTGCTGCATCTGCGATTTTCTTTTATTAGACCTTTGCGTCCAGAATCCATCATTTTCAACACTGTTAGAGGTGACCATGGCGGCAACTTCTTCTCCGGAAGATGACTAGTTCAAAGAGTCTGCTACCACATTCTTGCGTCTTGTTTTGCGCTGCGGTTCAGCCCGGCGATTGCTCTGTTGTCGGAGGCGAGCATTTCTTCAGTGAGATCTATTTTCATGGCAGCTTTCAGTACGCTTCGCAAGTTCATCATGATGGATTTCGAAAACATTCCCTTCGGCGGAAGAACTTCTAAGGTGTACACTTCATCAAGGGTCTTCAGCATGGAAGTGATGGCTTCCAGTTATTCATTGCTGAGTACTCGCGACATTTCGCGGGGAGTTCTGACACTGTCAAAGACGAAGAATTACTAGGAATTGCTTACGCATTATCAAGCACCGAATACTAGAGGGATACTGCAACAGACACACCGCGACCAGATGAAGGGGCCTAAGTTACGGTATCAAGAATATACAAGTGCTACCGACAAATATGTGTGTATCGGATGGAAGCTCAATGTAGACCAATTTAAACTTAAAGCAGCTTGAGTTAACGAGCCGGTGTTTCGATAATTACCGTTGATGTGAGTAAAAGAGATGTGCGCACTGTCGTTGTTTGGGCAGTAACTTCCGGATTTTTAGTTTTCCGAGTTTTGCTTCGTGTTATGAGTTGGTCCTGAGAAGGACACACTTGCCATCATCAAGATAGTAAATGAGCTTTTCTTGTATCTCACGGTAAACATCTATATATATATATATATATATATATATATATATATATATATATATATA
>JAHWXV010065120.1:0-11652 GCA_024586415.1 Phrixothrix hirtus | reverse complement strand
ATAAATTGTAAACATTATATAAAAACCCATATAAATATTTGAATGTAATTAGTAAAGGATGTATCTAGCTATGCTATTAAATAAAGCTTATTATTATTATAAAGGAAATTATAAATGGATGAATTATTTATGCTTTTAAATTAATTTTAGAGTTTATAATTTAAGTGTATAGGAAAGTCACTAACGTCAATAAATTCAAATTAAATTTAAAATGTGTAAGAGAAAGTCGTGTGTTGTCTCACACCAGATTTTTTCAATAACTGTTTATGAGTACATTGTGCAATGACCTATAACATGAGTAATACTGGAATGAACATACATGATTTCTTTACAAATTAGGATTAAACTTCTGGCTTAATATTGCATATCAGACTTCTTGAAAAAGTTTTACAAGAATTTTCTAAATTCGATCTACCCAAATTAAAGCTGTTTAATTTTTATTTTTTTGTGAACATGGGAATCGTAAATATAGCACATAAAATATTCCAATGTTCAGTAGTGAAAGGCAAGTTTGTGATGCCTTCAGGTCCTGAAGATTCCCATTTAAATTAAAAAAACTACTAGTTTTTATATGATCACATATTTTGTAACATGTAAAAACTCACTTCTGCTATATACGTGATTAAAAGAACTGACAGTTCTAAGCATTTTTCTGTTAATAAGTGAAAAGGTAAGAACTCCAAAGTATCAAAAGTGCATGGAGTGCAATTAATAAGTTAATTAAATATGTAAATATTAAATATAAGAAGTAATTAATGGTCACAAAAAATCAACTACCTAATCCTATAAAAATGAATATTAGTTTATTATTACACGTTACGATATATTGCACAATGTTAACCAATTTTAAACAATGCATTGAACACTATCTTATCAAACATAAAAAAGCATGCATGATAATTACATAACGCAAGACAATGAAAATAGAACCAAAATCTGTATTTGCTGAGTAAAGATAGGACTTCCAGAAATAGGTATAAATAAAACGATTTTGGAGGAAGAACTTCACTTTAGTTTCAACTTTTGAAATGAAGAATTCAAACACGCTCTTTGCATTTTATTCATAGTGCCTCACCGTATGCTAGACAGAAGGTATTGACTGTAATTCAATCGATGGCCTACTAAACACTGCCACGCACGTCAACGATGCTTTCATTGACTGAGTAACAAAACGCCCTCAACAATAGCATCTTCCACCTTCTGATTTTTGTGTGGCTTACACAAAGAATCAGAGTGATATGACACCATTCGCCACTGCTAACAGTTTTGAAACACCTGAAATTCTATGTGGACAATGATGCAGGAATTTAAGTCTCTCAACTGATCTAAAAGAAAACGCCTGATCGATCTAAACCTAGTTGATAAAGTAATACGGTTTAGCTCAATCCTGACCGTCTGAAACTAACAGAATAACAGAGATTTCTAAATTCAACAACCACTCCACACATTAACACTTGAGGTATTAGGCACCCGTTGCCCCGGGTCTCACACTGAATAAAACTCCTGACAGCCGGGCACCGATAACTAACACCACTTTGGGTGCAACCTTAATCAATCTGAACACACCTTGTCTTACGAATTAGAAACAAATAGATAAACTTGCACTGCAAGATCTAACATACATTCCATTGACTACTGTAAACAAATAATATGTTTTTAATTCATCTGAAGATAATTAGAATTAATACTGTAAATATCACATAATCATTGTTCATTTATTATAATATATGTTTTCCAAAGGTTTGTTGTCTTGTCACTTGTAGAGATAAATAATTGTAGCAATACCGCTTAATCCCTTTTAGGTTAAGATCTTCTAGACCATCAGGAGTGCCACAAGGTCTATTCCATCGACCACCTGTGTCCATGAACAATTAGCTCCATGCTGAACCTCCCTATATGGCAAACTAGTTGAGCAAACTGAAATATAATTAAATGCTCCTGTGATCATGACAAATTAAACCTAGTCACAACCACGTTAACCATTTCTTTGTAATTCAATCAACATCACAAGCTCTTTGTTGACTTGAAGACAGGCAATTTCATTAACCATCCCAGTTTTCAACTTCACGCTTAAAACCACAATTTAGTTAGAATTTAGTGATTTTATCGAAAATAATAGCAACATCAGACATTCCCATTCGTTATTTTCAGTATGGTAATCCCACTGGATTGAATCGTCATTTTATGTAAAAGTGTTCAACATTACATCAATTAACATGAAGTATGTTCAGTGTTTAATATTGAAGTTTCAGAAAATAAGTAATAATTTTCTAATAGGACTATTTGAAACTTTGTAGTATGTATATCTAACGCATTACAACTATGCAAATAGCTTATGTTCATAAAAAATGTTTCGTAAGGCATTTGTGAGAGTAAACTGCTTGACAACTGAAATGCAACACTTTTAGCATCAAGCATAAAAATTTTGTAAAAGCAAATTGACAAAACTTACTATTTTACACGACATAAATTAACATTTATGAAGAAAAGAGCGTTAATTAATTAAAGATAATAAAAAAAAATCAAAAAATTACAGTTTATTGTAAAATGCTTTTGGAACCATTAATGTTCTTTATGTTTTTAACAATGTAAATCAAACTGTTTTCAATTAATATCAGATAAATTCCCCACATACCTTTTGAACAACTTCTCCTGAGTATACTCCTTATTAACCTGTTAATGATTTCAATGGGAATTCGTTCCCACTTTTCACATAATATAATTTCCAACTTGTCTAGAATGTTTGGGTAACTCATGCAACTAGATAATTGCGATTGCAAATTACTCCAGACATGTTCTATGCGATTGCAATCTGCAGACCTGGTGGGCCAATCTATTCTACTAATATGATATTCTTGTAAAAGGTGGGGATATATCCATAAAAATGAAATTGTTATCAACATTTAAGACACCTTTGAATGTATCCTGTAGCATTCATTGATTCTCCCTTTGGGTAGATAAGTTCAGTGCGACCATTTAAAGCGATGCCACCGCAAAAAACCACTTCTTCACCTTCACCAGGTTCTTGTGGGGCTATGAATCATTCAAGGTAATGTTCTCCAGATTAGAACTAGTCTATCTGAATGGTGTAGATTAAATTTTGACTCATTTGCAACATCCAATTTAGGTGTTCTTCTACAAAATTTTGACAGGCAACAGTGCCTTAGCTTTAATGACAGGTGTTTAGTATGTCTTTGAGCCCTTAAACCGTACTCATGAAGCTTTTATGCCAAAATCCATGCAGAAATTACTGCTTCTAGTGCGTTATTAATTCTTGTAGCATTATGTCAAATTTCACCTAGCTATTAGTCTCATATATTGCATTTATGCTGGTGTGTAGCTCTTTGACGACCTCAATCATGGTGAAAATTAACACTACCAGTATTCCTGAACCTCTGAAGTGCCCTGATTATAACACTGAGCGAAACAATAAAAATCTTGCCACATTTCTTTGCGAAGACACTTTCTCTGCCACTTGTTGCACAGTATTTAAAACATTTTCACCTATATGAAATACCGTTATTTAGTGTTTACTTATAACAAAGCAACCTTTAAATGCAATGTCACGACTTATGTGGTTTTTATTGATCAATGATGTTTCAGTACAACTGTAGATTGTTTTGAACTAAGTATTAAACTTTTAACAAGATTACTTGTTGCATTTGTTCAAGTACAACATTACCGAAAAATTTCTACATTGTCAACCCACTTATTACGAAACCCTACTCAAAAATTTGAAATCCTTAAAACTGAAATTATAGCGAAAATATTAGTGTTCCATTTCAATTGTCTCACGATAAGCATTTGTAATTTACGCTGATTAATTCAGTCATCTTTAGAGACGATATACCACATATTTAACAATGCATTTTTTTAAGGACTTACCAATTCTGTTTGACTACAGAGTCTACATAATTCACAATGTAGAACTTGGAAGATAATTTTCGTAATTATTAATACTTTCGTGTTCTCTTAGTCCAAGCCAGCATTACCTAAATAGTTATTTTATTAGAAGAGGCATAACAAAATATGATCAATAAAGGCTACAGAATAATTTTATTCTGATCCTTGTAGATTAGATATACAACTTTATGCAAACTTTTAACATCATAATTAACAAAAATCCAGTCCTTTAAAATTTTTAAAGAATGATGTTATAAAGCAAATTTGTAATTTTTACTAATTGAGATAAAATATTTTAAATATATAAATTTTATTTTAATACAAACTAATGGCTATCTATTTTAATAATAAACTGAGTTTGTGGTACCTTATCTTGTTCATGAGTTGCATCAATTAACAATAGAGGATACAAAAACTAGTATTACAAATACATTTAAATTTCATGAACAAAGCAAGGCTTGTTCACAATTTTACAATTTATACAAGACAAAATTTGTGATCAATATTAGTAAACACTTCTTCAGTTTCAAATTTACAATAATTACATGTTTATCAAAATGCAGTTGTTTAAGTTAAAAAATATTATGAAGAGGAGAGATTTCACATAGCTGAATTACATTCTACATGCAATGCTAATGTATTTGTCAATTTATAGCTTCATACAAATCAATTGTGAAATCAAAGACTTCACATCTTTATTACATAAATAGATAGATAAAATAATAAATATTTGTTTTTTATTAGAATCAGTCAACTAAAAATTAGAAAAACTCAATTTACTTAGAATAAAACATAAAATTTAGTTATCCATTGCATATCTGCGAGTCCATTCTTTGGCATTACGAATTGCTTCCGCTTCATCTACTTTCCACAGTTCTGCAACATCATTAGCCAACGGATCGTCAGGATTTGGTGTACTTAATAAAGCTTGAATAGAAAGTAACACTGTCAGAATTTGTAAAGCAGGACTCCATTTATCTTTTAGAATATCTAAACAAATTCTACCCAATCTATCAATATTTGGGTGATATATCTTTGTAATAAATCGAACTTTTGGCGGTGTCATCGGATAATCTTCAGGAAGAAATAATTCCAGTTTAAAAACACCTCCTTCAAAAGGTGAACCATCAGGTCCTGTTACTATTACATGAAAATAACGAGCATTGCTATCATCTGGAACTGCACTTATACCAGGGACAGGCTCTTGTAATAAACGCTGCGTTTCTTTAATTATTCTACGTGGTAAGGCCGCCATTTTTTTAACATAATCCACACTATAAAACTGTATTTATCATAAAGCAAACCAAATTGTTTGATATTCTTATTTAGCGTGACATTCACACTTTGTCATACTTTACTTGCAAAAGCAATAATTTTTGAATAACAAATTATTTGAGTAACTGAGTAACAATTTTGGCTCAAACAATTTCTGATGATAGAATAATGCTACAAAAAATGAAAATTTAACTAAAACCATTATTAACCAAATTCTTTGTTACCTTTTACATTGACTAAAAACTTTCTCGATTTTCCTTGGTATAATTAAGGCATTACTTAATTTTATGTATTTTTGTTATTCTCAGGAATTTAACAATAACAATTTGTTTTTATTATACTATAGGAATAATTTTATAGATGTAATAATAACCTTACTTTAATTTATGAATTAAATTCAATAGTTATTTAAAATGAAGTTCGTTAGAAAATAAAACACTAAAAAGCATGGCTACCAATACAAATTTGTATTTGGAAAAATAAAGTAGGTATTTAGCAGTTATATTTTACAAAAAATAATCATTGTTGAATAAATCACAAATGATATCCAATCTTAAATTACTTTCATAAATCAAATTATAAGCAATGCATGTAGATATATTAGCGACATAGCAATCCCAACACCCAGTAATAATGATTTTATTTCGATAATATTTCGGGTTCCCGTTTCTTTGTTTATTTTGTGGCTGCGGGATACGGAAACTTCCTTACCCTCTTAGACAATATAATGTCGGTATCCCATTTGGAAGAGTAACAATTAATATAGCTGGTCCCTTTCCGGAGGAAACAAATACATCCTAGTTACAATTGACTATTTTAGTAAATGGAGCGAAGCATATGATCTACCAAATCAAGAGGCTGTTACAATAACCGCGATCTTGGTGAAAGAACTGTTTAGCCATTTCGCAATTCCCTTGGAATTAGATTCAAACCAAGGAAGAAGTTTTGAGTCAGCCTTATTCAAAATCTCTATTAGTTATTGAAAATACGGAAGACCAGAATAACTGCTCTTCATCCACAGTCACATGGAATGGTAGAACGTATGAATGGAACAATGGAAACAAATGTATCAAAAGTTGTTTCAGACCACCAAAGAGATTGATATTGTACTTACATCTGTTCATATCAGTCAGTTGTAAACGAGATGAAGGAGAGATTCTAGTTAGAGTGTTGTTTTGGCGTGAAATTAGACTACCATGTGATTTGAGGTAGCAAGCCTGGAGAAAGAAACGAAATTCAATTCATGAGAGTTCGCAATAACATCCAGATTGACAGTGATCAAATCAAGCTCTACTATGGTGTAAGTTCTAAAACGGAAGGTTTCAACCCAATGGTCTGGTTTGCACCAGCCTCAAAGATGACAACGTCTACCTCCAAAATTGCAAAGATCCTGGGAAGGTTCTTATAAAGTTCTAAAAGGGATGAATGACATAATATATCGAATAATAAAATGGCCTAAAGGAAAGCCTAAAGTAGTTTACATGAATCAATTAGCCCCATTCGACGGGAGGAAAGCAGAGCCGGAACAACAAGAATGTGTACAAAGGACGGAATCCTATTGAATTAGATAAGCTAGAAACAAAGAACAGTGAACAGTCATTTACTGAATTTATGTCAACCTATTTGGGACCCACAAACCTCGATGTGGGATTACCACTAAGGAATACAAAAATCTATTCGATGTACCAGAGGAGTACCTCCTGGCCCATTGTATTGCTAAATGCGTTAGAATGTCTCGTGGCATCGAAATCGAATTTAAAAAGAGGTGTAGTGGCGTAGGAGAAATGCAGCAGTAAGAGCAAGAAATTGGGAAGGCCTGTCACCTACTACGCCGATATTGCCAAATGATTTACTACCTCGTGATGGCAGTCTTGTCCCATCAGAAGCTACGTTATGAAGACTTGTGGAAGGCCTTACGGAACTTAAGGAAGCAAATGTGTGACGGTGCTGGTAAAGAATTAGTTATACCAAAGCTCGGTTGCGGTCTAGACCAGCATAGCGCGTGGTACTCAATATGTTAGAGGTAGTGTTTCGAGGCAGTGGTATAAAGATCGTGGTGGGTAGTTGGAATCCAAGAGGAACTCCACCAACGACGAAATATGATTGTAAGTATGGATTGCAATGCGGATTCCGGTATTCACAATCAAAAATAGGACCATCGGAAGAGCGAAGTAGTGTAACAAAATTAGAAATAATAAGAATTCCATAGAATATTCCAGAACATGTCAAAAAATTCTATAGAACTAAGATAGATGATGTAATCACAAATGATTCGTTGCTACAATCGATATCCAAACAAACTAAAGGTTGCAGTAATGAGTTATCGCATTGAAAATTATTTATTTTCTGCTTTTCCTTAATGTTCTAGAATTTCTCCTTTCTACATAAAAAGCAGATTAAATTCCTTTAGTTAGAGAGTTTTGTTAAGAATTTTGTTTTGTTAAGTAGCTGTTTCAAATAAATAGAAATATAAACTTTTTCATGCCCTTTAATATGAGCAATGGATTTCCTCTCTGTACACATGCTAACACCACCGCGAATCCCCTTTTTGAAAAAATATAATAGATGTATATCAATCAACATTCTACGAATGCATGGCATTTCAGCTTAATTCAGAAGCTATATAATATTGGGCTGGATCTAGGGATTGATGCCGAAAACACACCGCTGTGAAATTTTTTTCCAATATATCTGCCAATAGCATGTATCATATTTCAAGTAAAAATTCGCATAATCGCCCAAGCATTGAAATGTGTTCCATACATCACTCGCCCTCCGATACTCTCGCTGAGAAATTTTTGTACTACCCATTATATCATAAAATTCCTTTGGAGGTGCCTTAATTTTTCGATTAAATATAAGTAAGAATATGAAAATACGCCTTGTCAATCGGAATTTTAACTGGCTTACAAAGTGTTTTTTAAGTTTAATACATGCATCGTCACTTAAATTTAAACCACGTTTATCAAAGAGGAATTTAGAAATCTACAGATATCCTAACGTAGGTGTACCCTCTGTACTTTACCTAACCGATCAGTGATTCCATTACCTGCTATCTGTTTACCAAATGTGATGTATTTTTCTTTTCTTTGAGCGATCACATCTATATTTTCGTTATTTAACGCTAGGTCTTTAACAAACAGATGGTAATCATAACCTGTTAAATTATGAAAAAATACAAGTAGGAAAGACAGTAACTTATAATTCAAATTGTATATTGAATGAGCCGCTCCTCGATACATACCCGTAAGATGATAACTATCTTGTACTTTAAGGTCATTGTCTTGAAAAAGTTTGTTAGGAATAAAGTAAGCAAGAGCTTCATCGAAATCTCTTTCTTGTTCTTGCGTTAAAATACTCTTAGGCATAGGAAGTTTTAAATGTTTATTTTAAATATTTATTACATCTCGCTTGAGTCGCCGCATAAATTCAACAGCAAACTTTGGAGACAGTTAAAATTTCGATTGACTGTAATCGAAATAGTACTTTATGTAATATGCAAATGAATATGGTTCGTAGTACCAGCTTTTCATCGTATATTTATCGTTAGAAATTGGCTCAATTGTTTGAAGTGGCTGTCCTCAAAATCAACGTGAACTACAAAAGGTACCTTCAATTATTTTTGGTACTTTTCAAATTTAAGAATGTTCCTGGCATAATCTTCCCTAATTTATTAATTTTTGAAACCTCTGTAGGAAGCTTTGCATATAACTTAGAGCCATAAAATCTAGTATGACTCAATAATTGCTGTTCAATACAGCAATATTGCAAACAAGCATAACAAAAGTAAGAAGCTGTTTTTTTAACTTTTATTTGATTTACCAACGATGTTGAAAAGTTTTTAATTCAACAATAATGACTATTGCCTTGCTCATCATGGAGCAACAATAAATTCACATGAGGCAGTTTTTTATTGTCGGAAAAATGCAGTGGCCCAACAATTTTATTTCTTTTTACCGTTCTCCACTATATCATCTATAGCATATACTAATAGAAAGTTCATTTTAAGCCTCAAATTTAGCAATATCTTTAAGTTTAACAGGAAAACTAATACCTCCACAATTGATTACATCCGCATAATGTTCGTACAAACTCGTTCTGTTAGATGGACCCTGCAAAAGGCAAACTGCAGAAATTACCACCCATCCAAAGCAACATTAATCATCGTTTTGTGTATTTATCACAGGTTTTTTATTGGCAATCATAGGAGGAAGATGAATGAATGAAGATGCACGTAATTGATTAAATTTACACATATTCACCTCCAAAAAGAGAATATTCATAAGTGGCAAACCTATAATTCAAACAATATTAATATTTATCAAGTGATGTTATTGATGTAATACCTGAACCCAGTTCTTGAAATTCGCTCATTTTTTCGTCTTAAATCGCGACAAAGCTGTCGTACAAATCACTGACACTGCTACTAAGGTGATAACTAGATTTATGGTACTAAACGATTTAATATCTTCACTGTTTTAGACTTCAACAAATAATATTCAAATACTTCAAAGTTTAATGTTCAATAGCAGAAATGAATTCACCAAGATTTATATAATTTTCTTTCGCAAAAACTCTATAACTAGGCCGAATCTAACACCAGTTCATCATCATATGTAAGCGGAATTCCAGCAGCAACCTTATAGCTATTTCTCTACAAATGCCTTTAATATGACCTCCTGAGCGCATATTCACCGAATATTTCACAATAAGCACATGCTGTAAATTAAAATGTTATACTAGTACTAACATCATTACTTAATCTCGAACTTACCGCTTGCCGGTAAACGCTCACTCACGCGACTGCTACATATTTCATTCAACATACCTAAAATACCCCATATCACTTCACCTTACCACTTGTCAACGGTCGACTCTTATTGTCTGAACTGTATCCTCTATGGTCTATAAACATAATTGGTTACCATTTCTATAATGTAAATACTTCACTTACCATTCGTCACTGGGTTATTGCCTGATTCTCTTGATATCTTCAAGCGTTTATTAGTTCTTATTCCTAAACAAATCAAATAACATAAACTATTGCTAGTAAATAAGCCTAACTTACCGTTTATATTTTAATAACGTCTTTTGCAATGGATATACAAATTATCGCTTCTTCTAAACGTCCTTCCATACGTTTCACATTAAAGCATCCTGAGAAGGCTGATTACTTACGTATAACAAACGTTTATATTCGTTCGAAGCTTCCCCTCTGTTTAGTTACAACTATTTAATCGCTTATACCACAAGCAGATAGAGAGTAGAAACTTATTGCTTCGATTGCATCCCAAATTGGGAAGGAATAGTGAATGGATAATAAGGAATACAAAACGAACATAAGGAATGAAAGACGGACATAAGAAATAAGGCATCATCACCACTTACAACAAATTCCTACACACGGTATTTTGACGATCCATTGTCTGGAGCAACCGTATTTGACGTGCCTGACTCCTGGAATTTTTTTATAAAGTTCCACAATTTTGCCGACTACACATTGTTTGATTTCCAATATCATTCGGAACCGAACTTGTCTATTTCAACGCAAACAGCACGTCTGTTTCTATCCATTTCCACGTCAAATTCAGCAACTCGACCGTGCCTAAGATTATTTGCAGGTAACGCGGGAAAATGATAGGAATCCGCGAAATCTTCCCACTTCACTTCTACAAGGGATTTTGCATCATGGTATTCATTAGCAGTAATGGTAACAGCGGATCTTCAACTGTGGGTGATGCTAGTACAAAAATGAATCTTCACAATCCTCACATCTCACTTCAACATCCACTAGTGCTCTTGCTACTCCAGGTGTACCCGATATCACTAATGGTGATTGTGATTGTTCGTGTATCCGGTATCTTCGATGATGATCCTTTGAACAACATGGTAACACCACACATGGTCCCTCCCATGGAATTGTGATGGCACCTTCATCAACCAGTGGTTGTGAAGTTGGAGATTTTATCTACTAGTAACCAACAAATTGTTCGAATAAACCATCGATATCTTCTATCGGATGTAATTCCGATAAACTGCAGAATTTGCTCGATCAATTTCTCCGTATTGAATGATAATTGATCCATCTACCCCTGTTCGTTCTGTACAGGGTTTCTCTGAACCGAGGGACCGCATACGACATCCTCTATTTCTAACAACCGCCGCAGAAATAAATTATCAATACCTTCTGCACCAGGCGGTTGGATAACCATTTCCAACCTCGTACAAATCCATTCTCTGTTCTAATAGTAATGGCTCTATTGCAAAAAACCATCACCTTTCAGTTTTAAAGTAGTTTTGCATAATTTTCACATGTTTACTTTGAGGTACATCATCTGCAGAAATCAATTCTAAACTGTGATGTTGTAACAAATTCTCTCTCTTACACACACACACTAGCGCGCGCGCGCAGATGCACACGCGTACACACACGCGCACACACACAGTTGAACACACGCGCGCGCGCGCGCGCGC
>JAHWXV010065110.1:0-11267 GCA_024586415.1 Phrixothrix hirtus | reverse complement strand
CACTAGAAAGTAAATAAACAGAAATTGATCAATCGACCTTGCATGTAGCCAAGGGGATGCCTACTCACCCTAAAAGTATAGGTGTTTTATCCCAAGAAAAAAATCAACTACAAAGGTTGTCGTAAATAGCGGAACGGAACCAATACGTGCGTCTTCCACCAATAACTAACACATAATGCTCTTCGGCACGCAAGGGATCAGATAACACTCCCCGCGAATGCAAACAAATAAAGACGGAGTTAGGCAACCCAAAGCGCACCTGACAAATAACGGCGTGAAAATAGATGAAGATAGATGCAACTTACAAAATCGGTCGGTCTTGAAAAAAAGACCGTTACAACATACGCAAGCAAAACTGCAGTGGTGCTAATAACGAGATTTAATTCTGTTTGTAGGTCAATGATGGATGTAGAAGGGTTCGCTGAACACATGGGTAGAGAGACGAACTTGAATATTGCATAAAACGCGAGACGGCGTTTATCAGAGGACTATGGTTTAGGGTGCCATAACATATAGAAGAAAGTCTATTCTAGTAATCTAGAAAAGAAGTGTGAATGCCCAGGGTTACATTCACGTCTTGGAACCCATTATATTGCCTTATTTGTGGGAACTAGAAAATCCTATTTTTCAGCAAAATAATGCAGCTATCACTGAAAAGTTCCTTCATCAAGCTGACGTCACTTTTCTTCCATGACTAGAAAAGTAACCGAATCTTTCTCCCATTGAACATGACTTGATAAGCAGAAGGTTTAGTTGATTGCCTGCTTCATCGATGGATTTGTAGTACCTTCTGGATCAAATACGGAATGCTTGCAACTCCATACCGCAGAAAAATATTGATCACCTCATTTGAAGCATGTTCCGTAGACTAGGCAAGTGCATTAGGTTAAGAGGAACTCCCTTTCCCTTCATTACGGAATTTAAAGGTTATTCTAATCTATTCTAATCATCATGAAACTTTAATCATTTCATACTCTATATTTACCCACTTAATGACCAAAAAATTATTAAAGTATGTTTGCTTTTACTGGGTGTTGCATTTTCAACGTCGCATAGTATGGTCGCCTTTCCAAATTCAACATAAGATGCAATCACTCAACAGTTACGTCATCTGTATGATTCTGATGTACATCAGAAATTTTAGGAACAATTTTGATGAATGTATTGTGGTATTCATGCACATTGTTTGTAATTCATAACCAAACAATTTTAAAAGTCAAGTTATTTTATTGGACCGATAAAAAAATACAAAATATCCATATCTTAAGCATTTATGATCACTAATTTAATTTTATATAGGTACCTTTAAGTTATTAATTTAGGCACAACGATCGAATTTAGGCATAAACAACTTTACGCGGGAAGAACTATTTTCTCCCACCATTAATCGATCAGAAAAACCAAGTTCAAAGTCTGATGGAATTGATGCTGCATCAAGTTATTCCACCGCTAATTTTAGAACGGTATGTTGGTATACATCGTTGCAACATGTTGAATTTTGAAACAAAATGATGGAATTGTGGTGTCAACGTTGGCGCAACTGCTGAATTCCAAAACGCACCCTATATTATACATATCGATTGTTAAAATTTTATAACAAATTGTTATTCCATTCATACTCCCATATACACTAGTGAACAAAATTATAAGAAAATTATATATCCTGATCTTCTAATTGTTGCAAGTAAAATGTAATATCGATTTCCTTATTCTTTCATAAAGCCTTCAACATTTAAAATAGGTGAAATTGTGTGATCACTTTTGTCTCAACCGTATTTGATGTCTCAGTCCGTCATGTAACACTGATCGCCAATTTCCTTTTCATGCTTCTTGGTAAGCTTGAGACCACAGAACCATATAATGTTCTTCATTTTCATTTTTATTGATTGTTATGGACATTACAAACAGTCTCCTTATTATTTTCAGGTGTTCTGTTTTCTTTATTTTTATCATTTACTTCATCATGTTCGTCACTTACTTCGTCAGTTTTCGCATTATGAAAAACGAAGCAAGTTAAGGAACAAACTCAAAGTTGTCGTATTAAACGTCTACTACTTTTGACAATTACTAATACCTTTCGGATACTGTTTTATTAAACTCAGCATCAAACTCCTAAAATCTATACATTGATTCATGTTCAACATCAAATAGCAGTGTTTGAAATTCTTGAAGTAATCGTTTAACAGCTGCACATTTATTTACAGTCTTAGTCTAAGCTTGTGCTGCGTAACACATACATGTTGTTTACTACATGATTATCACCTATTACATATATGTAAACATATTCCCTTTGCACTAACTACCCTTTATCTATCTTTTTTCTTGTAGTGATAATTTAACCAGATCAGTGTCACTAATAATTTTTTCCGGAAAGAAATATATATATTCTCATTTAATAATGGAAATGGGGTAATTCTTTTTTCTATATGATTAGTACTTTGCTAACATAGTTTCATTCTAATATCGAAAAGACATCCCAATAAAATTATTAATTCATTAAAATTAGAAATACCATAATATTAACCTTTTAACGATCGCTGCGGATATTAAGAGTTACGCTTTTCGACTTTATAATCGGCGGAAAATCCAACCGACGAACAAACTTATCGGTCGTTTTTAATTCGTTGTTGTTATTTTATATCTGTACTACTGCATTACAACTGGTTCTAATATATAGCACGGATCGCGTAGCGACCATTATCATGTTACATGCCGCGTTAACGTTCCGATTCCACACGATTCCGCAATTTTGGCAAATCTGAAATCGATGGGCGGATCAATGAAGCTTATTAAGGGTTTTATCGTGATTAATAATACTGGTGCTATTTATATCAAACATGGAGGTAAAGGCATTCGTCGAAAGCATCGAGAGCAAGAGCGTGTGGTGAGATGTTCGTCCACCGAGATCACCTTACATTTGTCGCGGCGCTTGTGGAAGGCTGTTTTCAATTCGCGTACGGCTGGCTTCAACTTACTGCCGTACGAGACGTTCTGCTTGAGAGTCGTATTTCCGAAACAAACTAGAGCTATTTTATCCTTCTTTTAGCCATTATTAACAATATCATCATCGTCGTTTAGGGTCACTAGTTTATGTGTTAGTTTATTGACGGTTTTCCGTTTTCGCATGTGCGAGTCCTATTTCAAGCGGCACAGCGTTTTCATTTTGTAATACGTTTGGGAGTCTACGAATGTCCGTAAGTAATACGAAATGTAAACCTCGTTCTCTTCAAACTGCTCGGGATATTTAGCGGTTATCTTAGAAAGGCTGACGCTCGTGAGCGCCTACAAGTTTAGTACGTCGTCGAGGAGGCGAACGTTCCTCGCACCAGGGCTGCTTGTACGCACTCGATTTTATCAAGCAATTGGTCGGTCTCTTGGGTACCGTGGTTGCCACCATTCATATCTAGATTTATGTGGCAAGCTTCAACGTAATTGATTACTCCCGGTTCTAGACCGAGAAATTTTGTGTAATCTCACCAATCATAATCAAAATTAGAAATAGTAGTCGATGCGTTTATTTTTGATTTTTTATGATTTTTCTCCAAGTGCTTCATCTTCTTGTGATGTCTATTCATATATACGGAGCAATCTACACCATTGGTGGTGAACGCCATGGCATAACTGGTACGTTCGTTATGCGGTAGAACGCGAATCTCGTCTGAATTCTCGCTTTTCTTTGCTCATCCGTAACGTGGATGCCGCAAGTTGTAGAACCAGCGCCAGTACAACGGCGTCGCGGCCGAAAATTATTTAACGTTTATACATTTCGTCAACGCGTTACTATTACTTAGTAGTTCGTGCAGGGCTCTAGCGTTGTAGCGTATATGTTTACGATCGGGCGAATAAACGGGAAACAGAGAGAACGATATCTGACTCCTCAAGACCAGATAACGGCCGATCTTGAAATTGAAAGGTATCAGTGACCACCTTACCTTATCCAAATCGATAAATTTGTGCCAATAGTCGAAGTCGCAGAATTCCTCTAGAAATTTTACGATTACTCGATGTCGGGCTACATATAATCTGTTTCCATCCGAGAGAAAAGTTCCTCGTACACCACACGCTTCCAAGCGGATCGAGTTTTTTCGTCCTGATAGTGACAGGCGAAATAGCGA
The DNA here is from genome assembly GCA_024586415.1 of Phrixothrix hirtus. Classification (NCBI taxonomy): domain Eukaryota; kingdom Metazoa; phylum Arthropoda; class Insecta; order Coleoptera; family Phengodidae; genus Phrixothrix; species Phrixothrix hirtus. The sequence goes on along the minus strand of JAHWXV010065110.1, from coordinate 7,152 downwards.
ACCATTCGCCCGTATAAATGGGTTAGAACACAATTCTTAATCCAATGCCAAGTGTATCAGTAAGGTTCTGTGTGAACCGCCATAATGGCGAAACTGCATGCCGTTACATTTGCGCAGCTAGAATCGAGCGCTACGCGTTTTTACCTCTGTCGCTTGTTCTGCAGATGATAATAAGGGTCCAATAAATGATTGAAAGTGAACTCCTCGGGAAAGTTTCTTTTGTACAATCGGCGTGTATAGTAACAGTGAAGATAGAGAGACGTTTCGATTGCCAGATCCAACAATTCGTTCATGTCTTGTTCGATCTGCCGCTTGATTTTCTCGAAACGCGAACAAAATCCCTTAAAACCCGTCTTTATCGTATAAGACATTATATCACTGCAATCCTCCTCTCCCTCTGCGTTTGTCGTTACACCAAAGCGTCTCTTTTGCGGTAAAATCCCCTTCCGACATTTGGCTGACAAGCCTCGCTGATGATCGAGACCTCCGCAAGTAGGACACGGCCTTTTGCCGCCGTATTATCTACAACTTAACTATATTACCCATTTACATAAAAATTTTTAATTGTATTTAAAACGTATTACATATTATAAATGAAACAATCCATTGTTGTGTTTCTTTATTCTTTACCTTTGCTATAATATTATAATATAAAATAACTGTAAGGTCGAGTATGGCATGCAGAAATGGCAAAAATATATACCAGTGACTGTTAAAGGGTTAAAGCTACCGACTTGTTTTTGCTGAAAGAGGTATTTGGGCTAGAAACAGTTAATTGCAGAATAATGATAGTAGGTCGGATGTTTTTGTAAACATTTTATTTGAAAAAAAAACTGTAAATTCAAATTCAACGTATCTTGTATAGTTATTTTGATGCACCCTGCATATGGAAAACTTCTATAATAAGAAACGCAAGTACAAATATAGAAAAGTAGCCTTTTTTAAATTTTTGATGTACTAAATTGTTGAAAAGTATACGCAGTATGCTATACCACGCTTCCGTTCAAAAAATGAAGTATAATATAAAGTAATGGTATAGACTACTTTGATTTATTTACAATTTGCAGATTAATTCGACTTTATTCCACATATGAAAATACCTATCCCGTTATTAACCTCTGAGCAGACTTTGAACAGATAATTAAATATCTATCGCAATCTAACGCAAACTCAAAATGACCAAATTTGTCAATATTCATGATGGAAATGAACATTTTACGAAAATGGTTAATTACTTTATGTGTTCTAGGAAAACATCAATATCCTGCTTCGGCTTGGCTTAACTAACTAACAACTAAATCAAATATAAATAATAATAAAATAAAGAATACAATTGTTTTAGGTAATCCTGTACAGAACCGAAAAAATGTGATTAATAACAATTAAATTGTACTCGAGAAGCAGGCACATAATTTAAAACACAAATTTACGTATTTTGTTGCTAAAAAAGATCCAATAAAAATATCTGAAAATATACAAAAACATTCAAAACTTCATAATAATAAGTCTTTGCATGATGCAATGCTTGTTAATGTTATATTTAAGAGTTCTTATGGTGTAATGATGATTAGCGGTAAACTCACTGATACTATCAGCTACATCATTTACATCTAAACTTACCAAAATAGCACTTTATATTGTTTCACACTAAAAGGACCTAATAAATGAAGAATTTTATTTCGAAGGAGCATTTAAAGAACGTTTGAACTTTAGCACAACAATATTGATTTATTGCCAAAAAGAAATATACATTTGAATTACAAACAATATGACCTTTAAGCCCACTTAAATTCATTTACAACCACACTTGTTTGAGAACGCGTTAGCAATGCTCCTGCGCGAATCTCGGTGACCTCTGCGTTGCGCCGACATCATAATATTATAGTTTTATGAAATTTGGATAAATATGTTTTTTGCAGGAACATAGCCCCGCCTTGAAAGTATTTAATTAGGTAAAACACATAAATTAAAGTTAATATTCACAAGTCCAATACTTAACTAAACCCAAAAATACTAAAATGAATGAAAATATTATAAAGTTCTAGAAAAAAATCAAAATAAGCACATATACTTGAATTTGACACTACAATAAGTCACTTTAGTTACAATCACCCACTGATAATGGACACATTTTGGTGAAAGGCCTGCGGATATCACCGCCAACGGTGTTAATGGTGGCAACTGTGGATATGGGGTCCTTTCCTTGGTGAAGCAGGATTACTCTTCCCATACGCCAGTACAAAGGTGACTGACCATCATCTTTAATGATCACTAGTTGATTGAACTGTAAGGTAACTCCATAAGAGAACCACTTGGACCTTTGCTGCAATTGACTGATATACTCAACATTCCATTTCGCCCAAAAGTGCTGGAGAATTTGTTGAATTCGCTCACATTATTTTAATTGATTAACGTGAACACTAATCCAACTAGGTCCTGCAATGGCTAGCAAAGGTCACCCAATCAGGAAGAGAGCCAGCGTTAATGGTGAGAGATAGTGGGGACAAAAGTCTAGAATTTAAAACTGATTCGATCTGAGTTAATAAAGTGCCCAACTCTTCAAATTTAAGTAATGCTTTACCTGTTACGCGATGTAAATGTGCCTTAACGCTTTTTACTTCTGCCTTCCAAATGCCTCCCACATGTGGAGCATACGGGGTGTTGAAAACCCATTCGATGCCACTATCGGCTGCTTCAGTGATTATAGGATTCTTGTTAGAGGATAAAAACCTATAAATCTCCTTGAGTTTATTGTTAGCGCCTACAAAGTTTTTTCCGTTGTTAGAAAAGATTTTCAGCGGCTTACCGCGCCGTGCCGTGAAGCGTTTTAATTCCAGGTGCATTGTCTTAGTTATGAAGCATATAAAACTGCTATATAACATTAGTGTCTTCGGCCCACGACCCTTCCAACTTTTGATCATAACTGGACCAGCAAAATCGGTGCCAACAATATTGTACGAAAAATCCTGAGTGAGTTTCTCAGAGGGAAAGTTTTCCATTAAATGATGCAAAGGTTTCGGGGCAGCGTAAAAACACTTGACGCACTTTCGTACTACAAACTTGGCCAAAGCGTTTCCCTTTATTACCCAAAACCGCTCTCTAGTTGCAAAGAATAATAACTAGGATCTTGTATGCATCAAACGTACGTGTTCGGTGGAAAAAATTAGCTTTAAGAGGTGCTAAACGGGAGACAATAAAATTGGGCGTTCTTCGTCGAAACAAAAATCAGGGTTTTGGAGCCTCCCTCCATCATGTAATATTCCCTTATTATCCATGAAAGGTAGAATTTTGTAGAAAGGCTGGACCTTTCCACCAAAGCTCGTTATTGCAGAGTAAATGAGGGTATCCGCCACTGGAAGCTATATCAGAAGGATTTGATCTGGTCGATACATAATTCCATTGGGCATGGGGGTGTTGCTCTAAATCTCAGAGACTCCATGAGAAATAAAGGGCCGAGCGACCTCGGAGAGAATAGATCTTTTCGTAACCTGGTCACTTGACGGAGAAATGGTGTATCTTAACGAATCATCCTTGCAAGACCAAGTAAGGCCTAAAGTGAGAGTGTGTTCATTAGAGTTGAACTTGAGCAAATGCGGGTGGAAGTCATCGTGGTTGAAGTCCTTTACTACTAGAAGATTATTCGAAATCCATTTCTGGAGGTGAAAACCGCCAGGGCAATTCTCGGCATATACGCTGTGCCTCCAACAGATCGTGAGACCCTATCAACAGGTCATCGACATAAAACTTTTCAAGATTTATTCGTGACAAAAGGTAATTGGTGTCTTTACTATTAATGCCAAGCTAATGTAAGCATTTAATGGCCAAGAAACTGGCCGAAGTTGTGGCATAAGTGATGGTATTTAAACTATATACCTATAGAGTTTCCTAGGGGTGATATTTCCACCAAATTCTTTGCAGAAATCTTTGCGAAGGACAGATAAACATCTGTAGGTACATATTTTCGATGTCCGCTAAAATTATGTAGGTATATGATCTAAAGCTGATCAGGATTGAAGACAAATCCCTTTGTATGGTTGGACCCATCATTTGTAGGTTATTAAATGAATATCCCGTTGTCGTTGGAAAAGGACCGTTGAAAACAACCCGTCGCTTAGTGGTGATGATTTCTTCCTTGAGTACGTCATGCTGTGACATGAAATAAGGAAATTTGTCATCATCCTATGTGACAACAGACATATGACCGAGGCTATGGTATTCCTGCAGGAATTCGGAATATCGCGCATAAAGTCCCGGGTCAGACTCGAATTTTCTTTCCAAACTTTTGAATGGCTTCTGGAATTTATGAAGGATTTGCCAAACTTGGAAGGCTCTTCCTTTAAAGGTGGTTTGAGATAAAACTACCTTTTTCGTCTCTTCGTGTGTTAGCACAAAAGTGTGTCTCGCAATCTATTTGCTCTGTAGACCAAGAAGGTTCTACATTGGACTTAATATCCTCAACTTTTCAGAATTTGGCAAGTTGAAGTTGTATCGATTCTGTCTGTTGTATTGAGGTGGCTATGGGTTTCGCTCAACACTAGATGATTGTTAGAAGGTGCATGGGAAGGGTTTTGCTGGAAGGATCCAGCAACTAGCCAGCCAAAGCGTGATCGCTGTAGTATGGGGTTTACAGGCCTCAAGGACATTTTTCCTACGCATAAAAGGTCATAAAATGCTTTATACCCAGCTAGAGATTAATTTCCCTTGGTTCGAAGTATCGGGAATTCGCCAATTCAATGTTAGACGGAATATTGAACAAATTATAATTAACGAAAACATTTGGAATGTTACCGGCGATCCTTTTGATTATGAGGCATTCGGTTTGTAATATGAATGAACTACATCTGGAATGCAACTCAACTTCACATTCCGAGTCAACATTTGAGGTAGCATTACTTAAACCTACAACTTGGATTTGAGGTTATTATGACGTAATTTGAGCCTTTGAAAGAGGTTGGCTGTAATAAAGTTACTCTGGGAACCTGAATCAAACAGAACACGAATGCAGTGCGCGTTTCCCAGTGAATTATTTATATTGACTAAAGCAGTCGAAAGTATAACATTAGTGCGCCTGGTATCTAGTGAAGAACTTGTGCAATTCTCAATTGCAGGTTTTGCATTGCTTGAATTTAAAGGTTTGGACTCGGATTTTGATGAATCTGGCTTGTTCTTGACATCAAAATGCAGTAAAGAATTATGCCTTAATTTGAAAACACGGCATGAATATTTGGACTTACATTCCTTGCATAAGAAGTTTTTACACAGGTTAAGTTCTTAAACTTTCGCTGCGCGATCTGAAATTGGCAATTTAATAAACTGTTCACAATGATATATAAAGTGGCTCTTATGGCAATAAAGACAAGAAGAGCTATTGGAAATTAAAGATTTAGATGAATGCTTTGAAGTTATTTATGTGATTTTTAATTAAGTTTCTCTTGTCGTTGAACCGTTTATAAATGAGCATCCATGCATTTGAATAGTTATCGGATAAGAAGATTTGAACTTTGATAATTTCAGCCGCATTTCTAATAAGACTAGTGATAGATAGTGATATTTCTGCATATCAGTTAAACTAATGTCATCATGAATTAAGTTTTGAAAGGTAGACTACCATCATACTTTGGTAGCTCAATGACTGGGAGTTTTATTCTAGAAATTGTATGAGCGTTAGAATAGCTTTGATTGATGCAAATATTTTTAGGATTGCTAGGGCTCGAGGTATACATCATATTTGCGGAATTTTGTTTTTTGTTTACCCAAGAATCTGATTTTGCGCAAAGCATATAATAACTATTGTTAAATTGCTCAGAAACGGAAAATTCCGCCTGTGTCATCACTAATCATCTCTATTTGGTCTTGGTTTTACATAAATAAGCCCTAATTTTAGGTAAGTCTTCATACTGCTTTTTTAATTAAAAAAGCTGATTATCAGAAAGTTTATCATTTGTGTCTAGACCCTCCAAAAATTTGGAAAGTCTGTAACCCTCGCCTTTAGAGAGGCTCGTTTTCTTTTTAGTTGTGCTAAATCTGCCATAATTAATTAAGCAAACAATTAGGAAAATTAAACGTGGTAGAAAATGAATTGTAAATTCGTAAAGAATAAAAATGTAAATTGTACATAATATTTTCTACATGCGGGTGAAAACGATAGATAAGTATATTTTTTAGTATAAAGTTGCATGCGACTTGATGACGTGCGTGAAGTTGGCGGACCAATCACTTATTTGCTTTTGATTTTTATTCATTAATATTTCGATATATCTGTAGATAAAGAATTTTCGTTTGTAGATGCTCCGTTTCTTTTTTATAAGCAATCCAAATTTAGTCCGCCAACTTCACACTTTCTAGCGGACCATCAAATCCTATATTAATAAAACATATACCAAATGATAGTTTATCGTTAGTATATGTTTGTAGACAAAATATTTTTGTTTCTACTGCACCCTTTTTTATGTATAAACAAAAGAAATTTGGATGGTCAACCCCAAATCTATATGTTTCTAATTTCTATTCAAATCGATAGTATTTTGTTAGGATGTAATACTAGATCAAGAAATTTCGTTTGTAGATGCTTCGTTTCCTTTTTATAGGCCATCCAAGTTTGGTCTGTCAACTTTACACTTCTAGCGGACCATCATATCCTGTTTTAATAAAACTTATATTAAATAATAACTTATCGTTAGTATATATTTGTAGACAAAACATTTCTGTTTCTAACTGCACCCTTTTTACGTATAGACAAAAGAAATTTGAATGGCGAACCCCAAATTTATTTATTCCTAACTTTTATTCACATCGTTAGTATTTTGTTATGACGTAATCCTAGACCACGAATTTTCGTTTGTAAATCTTCGTTTCCTTTTTACAAGCAATCCAAGTTTGTCCGACGACTTCGCACTTTCTAGCGGATCATCTCCTATGTGGATGAAACTTCTAGAGAATGACAGTATATTATTACTATGTGTTTGTAGACAAAGAAACTGTAGTATGCAGTAGGTATGTATTTATTTATGTTTGTATGTACCATATACAGTGGGTCAATAAAGTATTTGAACTTGACATGAATTTTTCGTTTTTATTTAATATTTTTATTAGTTTCTTCAATATTGAGTATTAATTATACCGAATGTTCCTAAAAATAGTATTATAATAAAT
>JAHWXV010065016.1:0-15493 GCA_024586415.1 Phrixothrix hirtus | reverse complement strand
AATGGCGAGAAGTTTAAAATGTGCCGCACTTCTTCTCTAAAACGACCACAGCTGTTTTGATACTGTTACAGAATAGAATTATTTCTGGTTTTTTATTACTTTCATCCACAGTGATGCATGCTAGAAATTAATATAACCGATTTACCTTGCCTAGCTACGTATGAGACCAATGTCTTTTTCTGAAGCAAAACCAAAACTTACTGAATAAACTGGACGTTTCTTGTGGAACAGAATTCTGCTGGTATCATTCTTCTATTTTTTTTAACAGTACCTACATAGGTTAGTCCTCTGCTTTTCATTTGGTCAACCAATTGCATTGATGATTACCAATTGTCCCCTGTTAGGTTTCTATTAGTTCTTTCAAATGGTTTTACCGTACGAAGGATAACTTAAGTTGGATGTGCTAAAGTTTTCTTTATTTTATCCAAATGCTTTCCGGTGTAAACTTCCGCATTTAACGTGAAATGTGTTTTCGCATCCCCTATTATATGAACCTTAAGACTGCATTTTGCGGGTTTGCTGGGGATATACATTCTAAATCTACATCTCCCCCGAAATGGAACTAGCATTTCATCTATTGTGATATAAGGACCAGGGAAAAATATTTCTCGAGAGCTTCGAACAAAATTATAAAATAATTCAGATACTGCAGCTAGTTAATTAAATTTGTCTATCTGGTCTTGTAGGTTTATTATCAAATCTTAGGCAATTTAACAAAAATAAAAAGCGCGCAAGAGACATTGTGCACCGAAAGAGATCTCTCCCTGTGTCATCCGTTGCTCACAATGACTGTAAATCTTCATGACCGCACTTGATGATTCCTTGCATGAAAAATAAACCAATAAAGGTTTTCATTTCAATTTTATCGGTTGTAGAAATAAACGACGCGACGGTGCAAATTTTGAATTAGAATTAGAGCGTCATTTGAATGCAGAATATTTTGATTGTGTGATGCGCTATTGAACCGAACAACGGACGTGCTAATTCTGTCTTGCCGCCGCAGTTATAAGTGTTATAGTAATTCATAATTCCGGAAACTCGTGCTCAAAAAGATGTCGTTAAAGAAGTTATAAGCGGTCAAGTAGTAATGCAAATGGTGACGGAGAGAATGAACAGTTTGGAAGGAACATATTCTGCATTGGAAACGGCTTTTATTGAATTACAAAACGAAAATTCACTTTTGAAAAGGAATTGTGTAAACTTAAGTAAAGAACTTGATAAAGGTGAACAGTATAGTAGAAGAAGAAATCTTAATATCTTTGGTGTGCGAGAGGAGAATAATGAAAATACTGAAGCCGTAGTAATGGACATTATAGTCAACAAATTAGGCGTTTTCTTAAAATCAGGGGTGCTCCATACGCATAAAAAACTCGTCCGATAATAGTTAAATTTATTTCGTATAAACATAAACCACTTTGTAATTGATAATAAGAAAATAAGGAAGATTTAATTCGCCCTCGGTTGGATTTATTAAAAAAAACAGCTTCTGTATTTACTTACTCAAAAACATGGTCACAGAATCGAAATATTTTTATTTTCTATAATAATCAAAAATTGTTTATTGAAAGTGCTGAAGAAATTTAATTGATAATGCAAACCGGCGTTAATACAAGTATGCGTCGGCAGATTAAAGCAAGCACGTAAATAAATTATTTATTTATTTCTAGAATAATAAATTAATGTAACACCTATAATATTGTTTTGTTTACGATTTCATATTATATTTTTTTTGTTTTAATATATCTTTATTTAGGACGTAAATTATTGTTTAATTTTTAATTCAAATTACTTATTTTATGATGGATGCTATTATCTCAGATCACTTAAATGTATCATCTTTAACTTTACATTTTGATACTTTTAGAAACATTGTTCTGCTTAATGACTACCACATTATAACTATCAGTGAAAGCTGGTTAAATGATTCCATCTTATCAAGTAATTTACAGATAGACGGATACAATTTTATACGACATGATAGCTGGGACGTGGAGGAGGAGTGGGCATGTATATAAAAAGAAAATTTTCTTACTCAGTTTTAAATACTATATCGAACAATTATGAGTCAAAATCCCTTTAAAAAATGAAACCATTGCCGTTGCCGTAATGTGCAGACCGCCTAATTTAAATTATATTAATTTTTTTAATGCTACCTTTGCAACTATAATTCCTTGTGTTGATAATATATTCTGTTTAGGTGATTTTAATATCAATATATTTAAAATAGAAGAGTTAGAGGTTAATCATGCCTGCAATGTTTTTGATGGTTTAGGTCTTACACAAATGAGGCTACCAGAATTACGTCCATATCCTCAATATTACTAAATCTCATTTTAACTACAAACTCAGAGCGTGTGTTTATGAAAGGAATTAAATCAGTTCCGGAAATTAGTGATCATGAATTAATCTATTGATCCTATAAAACACTAAACACTAAATCAAATTTAATTTTTAAAACATTTAGAAACTTCAAACACTTCGATTTTAATGCTTATTATAATCATTTACAATCACTACCATGGAACATTATATGCGAATTGCCCGACATCGACAGCAAAGTGAAGTTTTTAAATCACAATATTTTAACTCTATTAGAGATCCATGCACCTTTTATCACTTGTAGAATAACAAAGCAATTTTCACCCTGGTAAACATATAATCTTAAGCAAATTATGGAAGTAAGAGAAAATGCACTGCGTCGATTTAAAAGGAGTAAATTACCTAGGGACTGGAAATTCTATCAGAAATTAAGAAACACCGTAGATGCAGCTGTTAAACGTAAAAAAAGGATTACTATGAGCATATATTTAAGAATAGACACCCAAATGCTTTATGGTCTGAATTTAAAAAATTGAATCTAGGGAATCAGAAATGCAATAGTTTACCTGATGAGCTAAATCATACCGAAGCAACTAATAATTACTTTTTAGACTCCATACCTAACTTTAACTCTGACCCTGAATTTATCTCATTTTATAATAACAATACAAAAAATGGAATTAATAACATATTCAGTTTTACTTCTGTTAATGACGCTATTGTATCTAAAATAATTAAGCAAATGAAAAGCACAGCTACTGGATATGATAATATAAACATTCTAACAATTAAACTTTGTGTACCATTTTTACATCCTTTCATCACACACCTTATTAATTTCCGTTTAATTAACTCGGTAATTCCTTCTGCGTGGAAAATAGCTTATGTTGTCCTAAAATATAAGTCCAAAAGAATTAAAAGACCTACGTCCTATCAGCATTCTTCCAACTTTCTCAAAAATCTTAGAAAAGATCATGCTAAATCAATTGCAAATTCGCTTAGAGCAATTTAAGATCCTACCCACACAACAATCAGGATTCAGAAGGGGTTATAGTTCTAGCATAGCTTTACTCAATATAGTAGATGATGCATTGGATGGATATGATAACCGTAAATTAACATGTTTAGTCCTATTAGACTACAGTAGGACATTTGATACTGTGAATCATCAAACTTTGTTATCCACTTTGTACTATATTAGTCTAACTATTGCAGCTATAAAACTATTTCTCAATTATCTTTCAAGTAGACTGCAAACTATTAGGAATTTGCATAACATCTCATCTTTTCGTCTTTTGCAATCGGGTGTTCCACAGGGGTCAATTTTGGGACAAACTCTGTTTATCATGTATATAAGAAACTTAAAATTCATTTACCTTCCTGCTAGTTGTCATTTCTATGCAGATGGCAGTCAAATATATCTATCATTTCTTCCTATAAAGATGAATAATGAAATTGCAGCAATAAATTATGATTTGTCAAATCTATACGAATATTCTAGACAACACTGCCTCAAAATTAACCCTAGCAAATCGGCAAAAATTTTATTTGGTAGAAAGAGTGAGAGAAACCTATATACGTCTAATGCACATGTAATGATTGATCAAATACTTATACCATACTCCAGTTGTATAAAGAACCTAGGACTTCATATAGGTGCTGAATTGAAATTTATACAACACGTTTCAAATTGTTTGAGAAAATTGTATGCAGCTTTAAAAAGAAGTTATCAACATAGGGATTTATTTAATCCTAGTATTAAGACGCTATTGTGTTCTTAGCTCATTCTATCAGCATTGGATTACGCAGATGTAGTTGATGGCATTAGAAAGCATGAGCGGATCAGTCATTAACTGGCTGACACACTGGAAAGGAGACGATATTTTCATTCTGCCTCACTATATTACAAACTAATATTGAATAAAGAACCTGCTTATCTGTACAGAAAGATTAAATTTCGTACTGATATACATACTCTCAATCTCCGTTTTTAGGGTAATATTATTCCTCTTCTGCATTCCACAACTATGTTCGAACGATCGTTTTAGTATGGTAACATGGTATAACTCTTTGCTGGAAGAAACTTGGGAATTCACAATTTAGAGCATACACATTTTGTACGTTATTAGCAGAGCAGCGTTCTTAAATTTAAGGAAAAGAAAAATCTTAATTTTAGACAGACCAAATTTATTTACTATACAAAAAAAGAATGTTAAATATATACATATATGCATTTATTATCAATAGTGTTATCACAAACGTAGGTTAGGTGGTAGAGCAGGTAAGGTATAAACCTGATCCTGAACCTCACCTACAACATTTCAATTTATTTGTTATTGTCCTGAATTGATATCTACGAATAAAGACCTTTATTATTATTAATATTATTATTATTATTATTATTATTATTATTATTGTTATTATTATTATTATTATTATTATTATTATTATTATTATTATTATTATTATTATTTTAACATTTCTATTTTTTCCTTTTTAAATTTAACAATCTCATCCAGCATTTTATCATTAATCAGGAGTTTCCAACCCTTTAAGGGATTTGGAGGTGGATTTTAACGAGCATGTCCTTTTAATGTTGCTTTTGAGGAAATCTAAACTACTTCGAAACAAACGAGAAGAAAAAATTTACAAAAATATATGGTAGGTATTATTCAACATTTTATGAGCGACAATAACAATGCAATTGTTGAAAAACAATAACAGCCTTAACAGAAATTGTTACAACAAAGCATAGTTTAACCGAATTAAAAGGGGAATTGTTATTAAAAGAAATTAAAAGGAAGGAGGAACTGTACTTGCAATTAATAGAAACGCAGAAGTCGAATAAAAATTTTAAATTACAAAACGAATTACGAAAATTGCAAATTAAGTAAATAAATTATAATCAGTAGAAAGAGAGTTTATTTACAGAGTACATTTTCTTCTTAAATCGAGAGTATGATAACGGAAATTGTGTGTAAAATAAACAAAATGCGAATGTAAAATGAGTTATTAGGCAACTTGGTTTGATTCCAAATAGCAGAGAAATTATGTAAACACACTTATTAGTGTGACACTCAAATTTGAATGTTGTATTAGTCACCCAATGAAAGTAAGTTTTATTGATCAAGTGTTTTACAGTTTCAGAAGCATTTTAATATTTCCATCAGCAGAAGTACCAATTCAGGATTTCAATTACATTCTAAATATTCGTATTTATAATTATTTTAACTCTCAAATGAATTAGAATGAATAATATTGTAATGTTTACTAATCAGTAATCTTAGTTTAATATAAATAAATTACTTCTAGCTTCTGAATATTGAATTATCGCCAACCATATCCTGAAACTAGTCGTAATTAACTTTCTGATATAATGGTTTCAAGTTTTTATTCCTTTTATTCGCCATTATTCTTATATTCTAAAATTATTATAAAATTTGCCAAAATTAGCAAATTTTTGAATCCTTTACAATTTACTTTATTCATAATTACATAAGCCATGTAGATGCAAAACCCGCAAAGTACAAACAATGCTCTTTCGAGAAAAAGCGAAAAACTGTTTCCGTTTACACAAACAGCAAAATGTTAAATCTAGAGGTCTCAGTTTTGCATAGTACTTGGGTAGAATGAAATATATTCTTTTTTAAGTCAAAGAGAATACAGAGCATAAAACTGCTGGTGTTGCAACTGAACTTCTGAGAATGGTAGTTTCCACAGCAAAATTTAGGACTAGAAGATAAAACTATTAATTAGGTACTAAAACGTTTAAATTTTAAGTTAAGCATATACTTGGCAGGTTTATGCATCTAGAGGGCTGATATAAGATTTTGCTGAAAATTACAATTGTTAATTCATATTAAAACGAATTAGGAAATTTTAACCCTTAGTATACCAAGCGTGATTGAATATACGAGTTTTACAATTTTCCAACGGTATTTGAAGGACCGCTTCCTTTTACATCCAATAATTCCACTTTTACACTTTTCAGTTACAATTTTACCATTGAACCTTAAAAGTACCATGCTGTTCTCATTTAAAATTATATTGGCATTACCGAAAGTGGTCACTAAATGTCAAAAACAATATTAACAGTTGGCAGAATAGTATACTTTTAAAAGGAAAGTTTGTGTAATTTTATGATTAATTTCAAACATTAATCATTATTTTTGTACTAAAGGGTAGGTTATTATATTCCATTATTTTTAATCATCATTAGAAATTTAAAAATTTTAGGTAAATTTTTTGTGTGATACTTAAAAGTAGCTATGGTAAAATGGAATCGAAGTAATAAATATGTTAGGAAAGGGCCTCTTATAGATGAAAAGCTGCTAAATATGATTGAGAATGATGACTTAGATTTACCTCTAGGTAATAGTTCTAACACAGATATAGAATGGGCAAATGAAGTAGGCGACATCGATGACCCTAATTATCTACACAATCTTCTTAGTGGAATCGTAAAAATATAGAAGCTGTGCATAAAGATGATTCCAACGGATCTGCTGAAGGAATATCTAAAACTGAAGATCCCCATGAATTAGATATAAACAGAAAATAGGAGAATAAAAAAAAGGTTATTTTTGTACCGCAAGGCTACAACGTACCAGAAGGAATTAACAACAACATCTTTTGTACAGTTCAAACTTCGTTGGAGATATTCTTAACATTGCTTGGTTATGCCGTAAATGATATCGTTTTCCAATGGAATCTATACGCAACACAAGAAGATAAAAATCTCAACCTATCGACAGAAGAATTTTTGAATTTTATAGGTATGTTTTCTTGTTCTACCAAAAAGCACCAAATGTAACTTGCTATTGGCCAAATAGCATAGATCCCTATGTATCGTTGGTTTCAGAAACAATTTATTTATTTATTGTCATAAATCGGCAAGATATTGACATAGTCATTGTAGCATTTGGAAAAAAAGACATAAATACACATACCTACATATAACAACAAAATATGTCAAGTAATAAAAAAATAAGAGTATTACATACATATAATTTAAATATTCATTGAAATCATAAAAGCATTTACTCAAAAAATATATCTTCACCCTATTTTTAAAATGCACTGAATTTTGCACATTTTTTTAGATCGTTGGGAAGAGCATTATATGCCTGTATTGCTCGATATTTAGTTCCTTTTTCATAAAGCGCAGAATTATGGAACGAAATTCTAAGTTTGTTGCAAAATCTAGTGTCTATGTTAAAGTTTTCATAATTGTCCCAGTTTTTAAGAAAAAGATCGAAGTTGTTTTTAACATGCATAATTAGCTGAAAAATATATAAAGTGGGCAGTGGCATGATTTTTTGTGTAATAAATAGTGTCCTACTTCATATCCTGCTAGATGCTTGAAACATACATCTAATTATTCTCTTTTGAATAGCAAATAAGCGCTTTATACACGGTGACGAGCCCCAAAATGTGATTCCATGCGATAAAATTGCGTTTACGTGAGCATAATAATATGTTCCTAAAACTTCAAACGTTACCAAATTTCGTATGCTTCGTATAATGTAGCATAATATATTTAATTTGTTTGCTAGAAGTTGAACACGTGATTCAAATTTTAAACAATTATCAATCGTTATTCCAAGAAATCTAGTTACTCGTGCTTTGGGAATTGCGATAGAATTCAACTTCATATAGAGACTAAAATTAGAGATACAAATATTATTAAATCATATTAGTACTGTCTTATTCTCATTTAATAGAAGGGAGTTATTTTTACACCATGATAGCATATTGAATATTGCTTGACATCCTGAATTTGATAATTGACTAACAGAAGGTTCTACGATTATGCACGAAGTGTCATCTAAAATTGGAATACTGACCGTGACCTAATATACTGTGGTAGGTAATTCACATATAGAAGAAAGAGCAAGGGACCTAAAATGGAGCCCCGTAGTATTCTCTTTTGATTCGTTCTTGGGGAGGAGTAGTAATTTTTTGTACTTGTTTCGGTCTGAAATTTTAAACACACACGAATACCGTAGTAGTATAGTTTATGCAATAGTATATTATGGCCCAGTGTATCGAAAGTTTTAGATAGATCGAAAAATATTCCCGCTACATATTCACCTTTATTTAAACTTTTAGCAATATAGCTTAATGAATCATACATAGCTCTTTCTGTTGACTTTCCAGGCGTGTATCCATACTGGAACTTGGAAAGTAATTTATTTTGAAGTAAGTAACGAAGAAATCTTAGATAAACAATTTTTTCAAAGATTTTAGAAAAGGTTGATAGTAGAGATATTGGACGATAATTGTGTATATCGCTTACAGAATCCTTTTTGTATATAGGTATTATTTTTGCATGTTTTAGTTCATCTGGAAAAATACCAGTCGCAAAGCATTGATTAACTATTTGGCATAAGGATGGTGACATTTCTTTGGAAACTGTTTTTAACAGAAAGCATGGAATTCCATCCAATCCTCCCTATTTCTTTATCGCTACTTGGTTTATAACTGAATTTACTTCCAAATTGTCAGTGAAACTTAAAAAAAAGCTTGAAGATACACTACAAATGAAATAATTTAAATTTGATTAGTAATAACGTTAGAGCATCAATCAAAGTGATCCACAAACATTTCCACAATGACTTGGGGATCTGTAATTAGAATACCGTTTTTGTTGATTAAAGTAAAGTTAGAATGGTTTGTTTGTTTTCCAGTTTCATGCTTTAACATTTTCCATATAGCGCTAGATGTGTTTGCTGCATTAACAATTCGTTGACTATTGAAATGTAATTTTTCTTTGATAATGAGTTCCTTATATAATTTTTTACACATTTTATACATTTGTAAAAACGATATAGTATCACTATCAATGCAAAGGTGATATAAATCTCTAAGCGAGCTTGACATTAATTTGATTTGGTTTATAGTTCAAGGCGGCTTTACAATTTTATTTTTATTAATTTTTATTTTCCTTTCGGGAAATCCCATATCAAAATAATAAAAGAATGTAGTGAAAAATCTGTTATACATATCATTACTTGTTTTGGCATTTAACAGTTTAGACCAAGTTTCGCCGTTTAATGAATTTTTAAAATTAGTCTTAGAATTTGTACAAAACTTGAAGTTATAAAAAGTGATTTTCAACATATTATTTATTGGCACATTTACTATTTGTCCAAAATGATCCGAAAGATTCGTATTAAGAATTTGGCAGTTTTGGGGAGTGAGGTTTAAATTGCTAAATATATTATCAAAACAAGTTGCTTGCGTATGAGCATACCTAGTTGGTTCATCTATATGTTTTTTTAAATTAAACGTATTCATTATGACCAATAATTTTATTGTTATTGTGATTTTTAAAAAAATTTACAATAAAATCTCCGCATAAAATTATGTATTTAGATTTGTTATGCGTATTTTCCAGTAATTTATAAAGACTATTTAAAAATGTATCAAGGTTTCCAGATGGAGGTCTATAAAAGCAGAACACTATATATTTTATTTTATCAAGTTTTTATGAGGCGCCACAATATTCATATTCTTTATCAATAGGTAAAATTATTTTGTTCTGTCCTTTTAACGAAAGCGACTTAATTGCATAAATTACTACACCACCACATTTAAAATTAGTTCTTGAATAAAACTAATGAGTTTATAATTATTCAAATTTATAAGGGATAATTCTGTCTTTTTACAACCGTGATCACTAAAACAACAGAAATCAGGATAATTATAATTACTTAAAAGTTCTTCTAGTTCGTTAACATTATTTCTTAAACTACATATATGTCAATGCAATAATCTTATCTTATTGTTACAGGATATTGTTGAGGTATTCGCAAACTTATTTTTTGGGCTTTTGATGCAAGGTTTATCATGCTGTGTTATGTAGTAGTCAAATTTGTTGATATTGTACAATGTCGAGATATCGATTTCAGAAAATTAGTTTCTATCTTCACGTTAATGACAATAATGTTTTGAACAATTGTAATTGTAATTAGTAACCAAGGAACTCACTAGGTCATCTTTACAAATAAACGGCTACGATGGGAAAATTGCAGCGCAAAAGGAATTTAATCCAAACCATATTCCGTGTGTTCCGCTTATAGTGTGAACTTATGCATAAATGAAAAAAGAACCGCTTTTCGGAATATCATGAAGTAGATACTTGAATTTTAAATATAAGGTTTAAAACACTTGTAATTTTTCTATCTTAATTAAAATGTTTTCCTTATGTAGGTATGTTCTTGACAGTTTCAATATATTTTTTCATGTTTAAATTTTAAATATAATAGTTACTTTTATAATTTAAAATATTTTCTGTTTTGAATAAAATGTTTCCGTTTTATACATTTTTGTAAATTGCAGTTTATTTATTTGTCATTGGTACCTCTAAGTACCATCTACAAAAGAGAGAACAAAATACAAAAAATAATATTATACTCGTTATATCAACTAATAGAATTATAACTAGCATTGGAGGCATTACATTAAGTTTTTAGATTAAAATCTTTAATATTTTGCTTCTTGAGATTTAAATAGTCTGATAATTCAGAGTACTTAAAAGTACCGTCAGTACATTAAGGGTTAATGATGAAAATACAAAATATGCGAAATTAGCAAATATTTAATAAATCAATATTTTTAAGAGGGGTTTCAATGCACAATGTAGTCGAAAGAATTAACGCTACTTATATACAACTATAATAATCAATAAATGGTTATCTATAATCTTGGTTTATTTCTGCTAGTATTGATTTATTTGAAAATCGGTTAATTCTTCTGGTGTAGCAATATGAAGATCGATTATAGGTTCTCATACATTTTTCTTGTGCTATATTTTGTATAATAATACATGCTATAACTATATTTCATACTGATTTCAATGATAGTCTAATCGTAATGCTTAAAACGGGTAAACAGCGTTTGCCTATTCCAAACAATATCCCAATGGGACCTCTTGTACACATCATTAGATAACTCTTGATTTTTGTTGTCAGGATGTAATAACAGAATTATTAAATATTTTTGCATGCCATTTCTTGAATCTTCTAAACTAGCACTATCATTAAATTCATAGCTTTCCAAGCGAGCATAACTGAAATTATTAAAAATATTTCGATCGTGAGTTGAACCAGGCTGCGTCCCTATATCTAGGATACATAGCGATGCATCACTAAACACTTGCACATTCATAGAAGTAGAATTTTCTATTGAGCAGGGATTCCGCATTTTCATAATTACTTAAGTACTCCTGTAATTTATGATACAAATACAAATAAATTCATTTTTATCTCTGTTCGAGTTCCGCGAAAAACTATCTTGGAAGCGTCCAAAGTCAGGTAGTCAAATAAGTTCTAGAACAATCCACCTTTACTTCAACGTTAAGTAAGTTGCCAATTTCTTGACTTTGGACGACTCAACGCGAAACATCAAAACATTCCAAACCTTTGGAATGACTGGAGATTGTAAACGAGTGTGGGTAAAGTTATAGTGTCTTTATAGCGGTTCGGTCGTACTGGCCTAACTCTAGTCGAAAATAATATGCTGTGGGTTTTTATAACGTAATTTTACTTTTATTCTTGGCTCGCAAGGGAATTCCTCTTTAAATCGTGTGTGTATATTGTTGATACCTATGAATTCTGCCTTGTACGAACTAGACGTAATATATGTTTTGTCACAAGCGCGTTTGGCGTTACGCCCTACAAGGATGCTAAAGTACCGCTAGCTTCTCGGAGGAGGGTGTCTGCGACAAATTGCGCTAGCACGTTCGCGCTCTAAGGAAAGCGCTGGAAATACATACAAAGATTGGAAATCTAGGGGGGGGGCACTGATCCTTGTGGGCCGTATTTTGAATCAAAATGTCCTTCGGAACAGAGAAAAGCGGTTCCGTGACCTATAACTATGTTCTCCCGGGTTTGCCTCTTACCTGGGCCCCAAATATTAATATAATTTAATATCGTGACTAGAAGGGGGGACTACCTTAACTAACATATATCCCCTGAAATACAAGGTAATAACTATTAACTTATTCTAAGTTCAAAATGAAAGTCTAATTGGGTAATAACTATTTATCTATGGCTAAAGAAATGACTTATTTAGCATACACAAAAACAACAGGGCACAAAATATTACAGGTAACTTCTCCAGCTCTTGAATGTGGCCTAACTAATAGGTACGGGGAAATCTAATCAATCCACTATAAACTAAAATTATCGTCTAAATTTACTAGGTACTGTCAACGCAGATATGCACCCATAAGTTGGACAGGAATTATTTATTAGTAGGCTCTCCTTGGAACGGGAAGTTTTAGATGGCCTTTATAATATTTGGGCAGCCGGGACCATAAGTTAAATTGGATTCTTGCCGATATACGTTGACATTTCACTAACGACCTTTACAGGTAAACATTAGCAAACCAAAAGAACAATGTGATTATAAGTACCTTAGCCTTAGTTGACATTTCACCGAGCGTCTCGCTTGCCCACAAGCAAAATCGTCAGTTGTGATATTTTATAAGTTCCTGCAGTCGCAGAGGGAATTCACATGTTCAATTAAGCTGCAAACGGGATGTAAAAAGGTAGGTAAATCCCCATAAATCCACTATTCTAATTCTCAGGCATGGTATTCCGACACACTACATTTGCGGAAACCTACACTCACCCGGATACTTCAAAAAAAAGAAATCACTCACACGACCGAATCTTTCATGTACGTCCTACTCGCGTTTGACTGCCACAATGCGGTGGTCTCGCGACAAGTAAGTATAAATTATATACCGTCGAAATCCACCAGAGTGAAAATCGTCTATAACTGCAAATTTAATTTTATTACTTATTTCTCAATCG
Organism: Phrixothrix hirtus; assembly: GCA_024586415.1. Lineage (NCBI taxonomy): Eukaryota > Metazoa > Arthropoda > Insecta > Coleoptera > Phengodidae > Phrixothrix > Phrixothrix hirtus. The sequence goes on along the minus strand of JAHWXV010065016.1, from coordinate 2,351 downwards.
TCACGGAGCGTAGAAAAACTCGCCTCTCGTGTTTTGTCCTAGAGAAAACTCTACTTATTTATTTATATCGTCGCCCTGCCAACCACACAGTTACTGGGGAAAATGTCGCGGTATATTTAAAAATTTTGTTTATTAGGCGTGGAACCCCAACAAAACCTGACAGTTTATAAATGCTTTGTTATTCTGGGGCGATAATTAGATACGTAGTGTGCTTACCTGATAGGGGGCTTGTCTTAATTGGCGTTTTAACTGTTCTGCTTGAATTAGGCATCGATTGTTACTTGGTTTATGAGTGTTTTGCTTATTTGTTAATTCAATCAAATTCGCAGTGCGTTTGTAACTGTGTATTTTCGAAGTAACTATTTCATTCATTCACATGTATTTACAGATTCTATAATTAACACTTATCCTATGCGTGTATTAAGCTTAATACTAAATCTAGGAAGCCATTTTTCAGGAGACGATTTTATGCAAGATGTCTACGTCTTATACCGCTTGCTGTATTTTATCTTGTTTGTGTAGTTATAGGACTGCTTGGAATTATTTTTTGTATATCGGGATGCAAGGGTGTAAATGCGTTTTTAATTATGAGTAAAATATGGCCCATCTATGAATAGGTCATGCGATTTAATAATAGCTCTATTTTGGGTCATCTTTATTTTGATTGGGTCGTAAGCGCTTGACTTAGGGAATGAGGAATTTGCTTCATGATATTTTGAATATGCCCTTTTAAGGGAAAAGAATTAATATAGTCCTAGAATAAGATCTACGGTTTTTGTTTGGGACAGATAAAGATTTTTTGTTTATAGTAACAAGAATCAAGAGGATTCTGTTTTTGCATTAAAATGCTAGTCCCTTTATACTAAACAATAATGAAATATCCTAAAATTTGTTATCATATCCAAATTCCTCAAAATTTGGTTGTCTACATCCATACTAGCGCTGACTACCTTAAACTCGTTTCTTACAGTTATAAATTTACAGAGTACTATTTCTATTTTATTTCATTTATGACTAGTTTCTATATTTATTTGATAGAGGTCCTTACATGTATCGTTTCTTTGGTAATTCGTTCTATTTGCATATTATTTTCACACAAGTGTTTCTTAATCTGTCCTTTATAAAAAGTGTGATTAATTCAATGATTATGAAATTCTTTTTATTTACAGATATCTAATATGTTACAGTATTTGCAATTATTCTTGGTAATACATTAATAACATATTCTGATTGATTTAATTAACAATTGTTCAATTCAAATCATTATGTTCTTAATGATTTGCATTCATTCAACATTTCATTTTGTTTGACTTCTAGCTTATTGTGTAATAAGTACTTATTTGAATTATTAAATGTTTCGTATTTTATTTGATACTATTAATTCATAAAACTGACGGTTCTTTCAATTAAACATATTCTGTTAACAATTTCTTGTATTTTGCTTGCCGAAATTATATTCACGAATTAACAATAACACTTAACCCTAAGGTTCGTAAAACAACCGATAGCTCCTGGTATGAAATAGTTTTGCACTATTATAAAAAACCAATTGATTTCTTACAATTTCATTTTCAGTGCTCGGTATTCCGATATATACTTACGTAAGTGTGAAGATATCTGTTATTAACTTTTTCATCTACTGTCATGCTATGGATCAATCAGCACCATTAGAATTTCTAAACAGCTATTAACATACTACCTGCAGCATATAGGTGTAGTATTAATAGTCGATTAATGGAGGGATGTACATGATTTCCATTATTTATACGTGCGACTTAAAACTTATATATCGTGTCAAATATGATTATAATTACCGACTGCTACTATGTACTGATTGCCGTTCCAATAGAGTCAACAAAAATAACACTATAATTTTTAGCGAACAAACTCTCATAAGACATTTATCGCCGAGCCACTTTAAAAATTTATCTGTACATATTGCAAATGTACGCACACTCTTGAGTCTATAATTTAATTCCATAACTAGTTCCTCATCTAAAGAACTGCTAGTACTATATATCAGTTAGTTTTCAAAATAGTTTGGAAAATCTGAATCCGATGAAGATTCCACGTCAATACTTATTGTCCATTCAAATTAATTCACACCAGATATTAATAAATGCAATAATAAAAAATCTGGTGTGAAACAACACACGACTTTCTCTTACGCACATATGCCATATATGCCAATAGGGTCCACAAATTATTAGATTATTTCCTACGTTTATTTTGGAAACTATAATTGTAACGATCAGCCATCCAAGTTACTGGACAGGCAAAAGGCTGCTTAACTCCGGAAATTTTCTCTGATAAATTGCTTCAACGCATATTTTCAGAAAAACTGTTAAGTT
>JAHWXV010065007.1:0-25840 GCA_024586415.1 Phrixothrix hirtus | reverse complement strand
TGCTATAAACGAAAAGAAACGAAGAAAATTACAATTCAATTAATTACATGAAATAATTAATATTATCGAACTCACCCGTATATTCAAGAGCTACAGCAGGTCCAATTAGTATATAATATTGAAGGTTTTGACTCCGAAAGCATTCATATTTAAAATAGATAATAAAACTACCTTTCAAAGTTACACATCTTTTGAAACGTCCAGACTATACAACTGAATTCATAACACTTAATTTAAAATCTACCGTCACGCGCATACGCGGACAAATACTGCTAGATAAAATCGTCGGCGCTAGAACCATAGGCGTGCCTTAAGGGAAATAAGATAGAAGTGTATAATTTAATATATCCAATTTGGATACTAAATGTTTTGTAATTGTAAATAAACTATTACCACAATTACCCAAATTGAGCAAAACGCTAGATAAATTAAAATAATACGATCCTTTATTATTAATAATAGCCAAGGTAACAAAAAATTATTCGTAATCAAAAAAACAATGTTACACAATGAAAGATACAAAAAAGCCCGACGAACATTATTTGGACTGTGCACCATCAACTAAAATTGTTGACGAGTAGTTTCATGATTTTGGTTGTGGCAGTATAACCGTTCGAGATATTGAGCGGTCTGACAGGCCAAAATATTACCGACACAAGAAATGATAATATAAGTGCATGTTATTGTGTTGACAGATCATCAACTGAAGCGCTTGCGGTTATGGAGGCTTTACACTTCTTACTTTGTACAATAATTTCAATTTGATATGATGATTTGAATCTCAAAAGGCTTTCGGTATGATATTTTGGTTAACAGTGGACCAAAAACGTAATCGTACAACATCCTCGTACTAGCGTTCGAAATAGTTTAAGCGCAATACATGGGGATTTATGCGCCGTTTTATTGCTGTTGATGAAGTTTGGGTTCGCTACTGTACTCCGGAAACCGAACATTAATCGAAATAATGAATATTGAGGTGTAGCAAAGAAGGAAAGAATTGCATCAGCAGCTGGTTAAGATACAGAAACAGGTTTTTGGGATAGTTGTGGAGTAATTTTCATGGACTAGCATCCAAAGGTAGAATAATCACACAAAATTATTATTCATCGCTGATGGAGCAGTTGAATAAAGACAAATCAAAGAAAATTAGTACTATTTGGCAAACAAAAATTTAATTGTGTTATCGCAATAACGAAATAGTACATTATTTGACTAATGCAACTGCAACAACACATTAAATGCATTTTGAAATCGTTCTACATGTCCGATATTCATCCGAGTTGGTTCGTTCAGACCATTTATTACACTCAAACGTAAAAGCTTAGTAGCAAACTGCTAACAAATTTCTATCCAATGATAAATATTATTTTAGCTAAGACATTAAACGTCTTTAATATCGTTAGAATAAGCGTGTTGAGTTGGAGGGGGACTATATTAAAAATAAAATGGTTTTAAACCGAGAAATAACTGCTCGTTTCATTTTTGCCTGACTTATTGAGCTACCCTGGTGTACCAACTCACGAACAGTTTAATTAATTTGCAAGTATTAGTTGTTGCACTTAAATTAAATGTATGTATTCAATTCTTATCTATTGTCATTTCTCTTTGAGCAAATCTCTGCTGCAAATTCGCAGCTGCATATCTCGGGTACTCTTATTATTGGTAGCCATCGTTTAAATGAACTACACAGGAACAATAATATTCTCGCTCGCTCTGAGCCCATATTACCTAATATTTCAAATCTGAATGTATTGCGTACTAATTTCTGTTGTCGACAGCGGTAGTAACCACAATCTTTACTTTTCTCACAGCATGAATATGCCCCGGACATACAATATTTTAATTTTTACGCAAAGTGCACTTTTTAACAATATCTTTTGTTCGTAGTTGTCGCGCTATGTAAACTATTGCATTTTAACCTGCAATGAAGAGATTGTATAAGAAAATTTCTTATCAAGTCAACAAGAGGTGTCTGATGTTAAAGGTACAAGCTAACAGCTAATATCTATATTTAACAAAAATATTTAATAAATTTGCCAAAAAAAGCTACACTTTCGTTTATTCCTCCACATAATTTCCATAAGCGTTGAGGGCTAAATCCGTAGTATACTAAAGATAATTTTGAACGTCCCAATTCCGCCTTGTTAACCAAGTTTAGTTTGATTAGGCGCCTGGAGTCTAGCCATTGCGCACAAGCTTAACTCTGTTCAAACCAGAATATTCAAGCCATTGAACGGATATTTTAAATATGGCCCGGTATGCACGGAGCGACAGTATATTCGAAACATCAAATAAATTTTATATTCGCTTTTAGTAATAAACAAGAAACTAAAATACGGGTAACGTAATAAATAATGACCAAGGAATTCGAGAAAGTAATATTTAACGATGAACTATCCATTTAAACTATAGGTGTCAGCTCTATTAAATATAATACAGTAAACTTGATCTTCTAGAAATATGATCTAACCACACCTAAGTAATTACATTCTGTAATAAAGTTTTATTTCAAAATTAGGTAAGAAAATAAGATTTAAAAAACATTATAATTGAGAAATTATACAATAATAAGTTACTGCTATTGCAATATAAGGGTTTGCTGAAATTTTAGACTATGAAACAAATTCTAATTAAACGAAAAGTTCAACGTTTTACTTTAATAGCGCAATAATCACATTCAGCGCTATACGTATCACAATTATGTTGAAATATGAACCCGTGCCAATAGAAATTTAGTAAATTAAACTCTGTAACACAGAAATGTATCAAAAGCACATTCCAATGAAAACATAAAAATTAAACTTTGTAAATTGCAAACCATCACATAACCAACCAAATTTTCATAGAGATCTTTATATAGTAAAGTAAAACATTTGAGGTAAGAATCTAAGTCAATGCTATCTTCGTCTGTTGAAGTCTAGAATTAAGACATAAATCTGTCCGTATGTGCTAACGGCCAGAGCAAAGATAGCAAACCACCTCGCTCAGAACTCCACAGCTCCGCCTGACTTTAACATCGTCCTTCAAGCCTCTGAATAATCTAGACACCTCCAGGAAGAAGAACAAGAAGGAAGACCCAGTCAAGATCTTAGCTACGACATGGTTCTTTGAGCGTTTGAATAACCAAGCGAGCTCCAGAAAGAAACAGACGAAAGTCCCAATCAAGATTCTAAATTCGATATGATCCTTTGAGCCCTTCAATAACTCAGCGGCTACCAGAAAGAAGAGGAAGGAAGATCCAGTCAAGATCCTCACTGCCAAATGGTCTTGCAAGCAATCCAATAACCACCGGCTATAAGGAAGAAGAAGAAAACCAGTCCAGGAGCTCATCCCAACGTAATCTTCCAACGCACCCAGTGGAGTAAGCAGACGTCGCAAGAAGAAAGAAAATAACCGCGGCAATAACGGTACAACCAGAAAATTAAAAGGCACCGACAACAAAGAAGCCTTAGAACCTTAATACAACACCAAGCTGCATTCTGTGATCACGCATAGGGGTCATAAAAAAGTGCAAGCATCAAATAAATTACTGGAAAATAAGTACCAAAAGCGATCCTAAGTAAACCATATACAAAATGGCACCAGGACATACAACATCTGACGAAATGGTTGAATGACAATAGCATTTCGGACATACAATCGACACATTGCTAAATCATGTGATGAAAGAAGGTTTGTTAAGACGAACATATTAAGTGTTAGAAAACTATCTAGCAACATAAGAAAAACATCAGTAAACATTCCAAAGGAGCTATGGATTGATGGAATTATTGCGTCAATCAACGCATAATTATTTTACGGGAAGATACTGTGAAAACAAAGACAGCGTATACATGAAAGAAATATTCATGGAACTTATTCACAGCAATAAAAATATATGAAAAATACAAAAACTACAATACCTAAATACCTTCCTAAAACAGTAACCAAGGGCCATAATTTAACACCTATAAAATTCAAGAGAATTACAACGATGTATGGAAGATAATAATCGACCGCTTCAGTAACAAGAGATTAAATTTTTCTAAGTTGCTAAATAGAACGTTATAACTACCAAAAACAGAAATAGATTCAGTATATCATCAGCTGAAAATTATACACATTAAGAAATGTGAAGGATAATAGCTAAAAGATGGGGCACACAAACCATAGCGCTGTATGAACAATACTTAAAAGCACCACAAGATCTCCAAAGTCTGGAAGACACACTACTTTTTCTCAAAAAACGATTCAATTCGCTAAAATCAGGAAGAGTTGGTACTCTACCTGAACAGTACATATATTGAAAAAAAAATCACACAGTGGTCAACTACCAAAGCTTCAAAAATTTAAACGGCCTCGAAAGAAACTTCATAGTACAGAAGAAGCAATTTTGTGTAAAATTTTTCACCGTAGGGATACATCAGCTTGACAAAACACAACAATATGTGTGGGCGAAATCATCACACACTACTACACATAAGTAATACAAATAGTTATGGGAGATGAAGCTCATCACGAGAGCAGCATAGGAATGGAACAATCAAAGCACCATTCAACAGAACATAAAATCACACGCCCAACGAAAGGAAAACTAACAGGTAGGGCAACAACAAACCAGAACAAAACAACCCAGCAATAATTAAACATATCCAACAACAAGAAAAATACGTCCTACAAGTCACAAAAACCCAAGCTGGAACAACAATACACCTAAGAGCGCTCATTTATATAGGTTTACGAGTAACTTTGGCCACAAAAAGAGCTACACAAGCGATAGGCGCACCAAGGCAATCAATACTAGCTGAAGTTTCCGGTCTTGATGATTATTGATTACAATAAGAAGGTATCTCGACATATAATCCAAAAATGTCTACAACCAAAATTTGGAAAAACATATCAATTAACTAAAGAATCCTTGGTAGTTCAGAAACTAACGCCAACAAAAGTTGAGGAAAAACACAATGAAGACTAGGGTACTATAAAATTGGCAGACCCTACATATAATACACCAGGAGTCATTGACATGATTATTGGGACAGAAAAATATTCGCATCTACTCAGGCAAGAAGAAAACTGAACTACCAGGATAAAATACCGCGTTTGGACGGATATTTTCAGGAAGACTGAAAAGAATAAAGGAAGAAGCCATAAAAACAATAACATTACCATATTACAAAGTAACGATATTATACTCTTTTAGGAGTTAAAAGAGGTAGCAGGAACGAAATAAATGACAGCAGCAAAGGAAGAGCAGGTAGGTGAAAAACACTTTGAAGAAACTTGCATAAGAAACTGCGATGGGACATATGCGGTCAGCATATACTTCAAACCCAACCCCCAATAATTTAGGGGAATCAAGAGCTAAAGCAATAGCCAGATTAGTACAAGCAGAAAAGAAATTCTCAAAAGACAAAACCATTTGTAGCAAAATATAGAGCACACCTCAAAGAATATGAAGAGCTAGGTCACATGAAGTAAATCGTAAATTCGCAGGAGAATCAAGCAAAATATTATATACCACCTCGTCAAACATCAAATTTCGCATAGTCTTTAATGTATCAAGCACAAAAGCCATTGCGACAAATCTCAACTAATTAATACACACAGGCCCCAGACTAAAACAAAACTTATTCGGAATTTTACTGCGATGGACGAAACACTGCATAGGAATCATAGCAGACATAGAGAAAATGTTACGTCAAATCTCTATAATGGACAAAGACTGTCCCTATCAACGCATAGTATAGCAAGAATACCAACAGTAACTAATCACAGAATATGAATTAACAAAGGTGACATACATAATATCAGCACCATAGCTAGCCATGAAAATACTGCAAACTGTCACAAACGGAATCTACTCGACACTCAGAAGCAGCAAAAATGACACTAAATCATTTCTATGTAGATGATCTTATGTTAAATGCAGAAACGGAAGAAGAAGCTCTGAAAATACATAAAGAAAATATGGTAACGCGAAGAAAGGAAAATTCATACATTAAAATGGACAAGCAGTCACAGTACACTACTAATAGAAAACTAAACTACGGAAATATTTCACAATGTTGCAGCTAACGGTTTTCACGTTCAAGATTAAGTCTTGGAATGTAGAAAGTATGCTTTATCAATAAGCCTATATATAATTTATGGTTTTTCTGTATTTTTTGGGCGAAATATTTAATTGTTAAGATTCATCATAGATTGGGCATTGGAATACAAAAGTTAATCGTTTTATGAACCATTAAAATTTCTTTGAAAAGTTTAGTGGTTGAAGGCTTTCGTTGTGGAACCTCTTGCATATTGAGCACAATGTATTTTCAAAGTATCTTTATTTAAACTTAATTATGGCAGGTTTTATTTTAATTTAATTTTTTCTAACCTTTACATTTTGGGTAAATACGAAGCCGGCAACGAACGAGTAACCAATTACAATTTACAACAAAATAATTAAGTAGAAAATTTTAAGCAGTGTAACCACCATAAACTTTAAATGTAACACAAAAATACGAGGGTTATTTGACGGAAGTGAGGCATCCCAATAAAACACAGGTTATCGTAACTTTTTTTATCATTTTTCGACGTAGTTCCATTCGAGTGCTTCACACTTACTACAATTTCTTTAAGCTGACTGAAACATGTTCTTTTGGTAAATTCGCCAAAATAGGTCTCTATTTGATATAACTTTTCCTGCGAGGGCTTTTTCCAAGTTACAAATAGGTAAGTCTTTAGGGGCTATATCTGCTAAGTATCGTGGATGGAAAAGCAACGCACAGCTAATTTTACTAATTTAGCGGTCGTATTTGCGAAAAAATTAGATTGGGCGTTGTCGTGGTGAACGAACACTTCTTCACTGGCCAAATGTGGGCGTTTTCTCTTTAATTTGCAATCAAAGTGGGTCAATATCTCCGTATTATTTTGAACTCGTATTGATTTTCCATTTTCAAATGGTTAATATCGATTATCTATTTAGAATTCCAAGAAATAATCGCCATCCGTTATTAGTCGAGTGACCAATTCCAACCATTTAGTGTACTTTCTCCTAAATGTAGTTGACTCATTATTTCCTTGTCTCTAGAATATGATGGAGGATCCTGGTTTCGCCAGTAGCCACATATCAGCGAAAAAACTCGACCGCATTTATTGCAATATTGTCAAAAATTTGGTCCACAGTAAGTAATCGCGGCATCCATCTTGCCTAAACCTTATTCGTTGCAAATGCTCATGTAAATTATTGCGCGCCGATTCACTTGGGATTTTTATCTAGTACCAACTACCGCACGCACTTTCAATCGACGATCAACCATTACAAAATCATAGATTTTTCAACTATTTCCATAGTAGTGACCATTTGTGAGGGCTCGGATTGTACACCACCATCAGTACTCATATGGCCGTTTTTAGAAAATTAAACTACATTGAAAGCGTTCCATGTAATGGAGCCAATTCACCGTAATATTTTTGTATCTTTTCCTCAGTTCTTTTAGCCTTTTTCCACGTAAAAGGTAATGTAGTTAAAACGTAAAACTCACATTTCTATATTTACGAAATAACAGAAATTTGATTGATTTCTATGGGTGTCAAATGTTTAATATTTCACATGTTGGTATGAAATTTGGATATAAACCTCTAAAAGGTTATAATGTGTTTATGAAAATGTATTCATTTGACCAATATCAGCGCCATCTAGTGAAAAGCAACGCTTTCGTCAAACAGCCCTCGTATAATATTTAACTACATTTCAACGATGTACCGATAATTAGCTTCTGTAAACAAAGAAAGGGTAACAGGTATTTTATAAAAATATGCCAATAGGTGGCTACACTAAAAGCTTTAAGAAATCGAATGTAACTTTTTGAAAGATAAATCCCTCTTCACTGTTAAATAAAACTAAAGTTCTTAGTAGAAAAGCAAATTAGTCGACGCACAACTTTTCTTGCACTTCATCTGCTTTCACTTCCACAGGTTTTTAAAACCTTTAGAATTGAGTTTTCTGCCACTGAAGTTATTTAAGCAGAAGCTCTACTTGCATTAGTATGTCCTATTACACCACTTCCCTACATTCATTATAAGTTTAGCTTCTAGTAATATAACTTTGTCTTGTTTTCTGGAGGCAACTTAGGTTATTCTTATAAATTACATTTTAAGCATAATATTATTTACTCGGTTTGCGACATTTTAAGAGGGACTGTTGATGTATAGCAATTATTGAAATATTACGGTATAGAAGATCAAAAAATATTGAATTAAGATTTCTAACTCATGAAAATGCACACGAAAAAATGTTGACAAAACTTTTATCTGTTTAGAGCAGAATCTTTAATTTTTTAAATTTAGCCCTTATTCATACCAAAAAATAATGCTGAATAGTATTAATTTTTTCATATCTAGCATGTACTATAGGAGTAATTTAAAATTCAAGGTTAATTATGCTTGTTCAATTTCTTCTTTTACATAATCTTTTGTCATGAAAATTATTACGACAAACGTTTTAAATTCATAATAAACGCGAAATACTACAAAATAAATTTAAAATAATTAATACTGCAACGTTATGTTTTACGATCCATGGATCAAATACTAAACTGCATATTTATACATATTTGCAATAATGTCCATTGCTTTATCTTAAATTATCGGTAATCTGTTAGTTGCACCTTAATTTCCGTTATATAAGTTTTGAACGATACAAAATGTTATTCTATATGTTATGAGTAAATTATTCCAAAAGTTATTTTAAACGTATCTAGAGGAGTAAGTACTGGAAGCTCGGTTCACGGAACTTAAATAAAGCAAAACTTTTGAGAGAGAGCTAAAACCGGACACTTTGAACTGCATCAGATAGCATTATTACAAATTAGATATTAATAACACCAGTAACAAAATATTTAGAGAGAGGTTCACTTTATCGAATAAACCTCAGACGAAGGAATAACTAGTCATCTATTCAATAAGAATGCATAATGCGTCGATTATGGCATAAAATTGTACTTAAATTCATATATTTAACTTCGAACATATTTTTCAACTAACATCTATCGCTGGCTAATAGTACATAACACTACACTAATCCTACATAAAGTATACTACAATATCTATGGTCAAGGAAAACTGATTCCGAATGAGTTTGAATTTAAATAGCGTCAGCATAAAATTACATGGATGGCGAGAATGCGGATCGAAATGCAAAAATTAATGCGAATTTATACAACGTAAACGAAAAATAATCGATGTCGTAGATGAACTTATTTATATTTTGTTTATTTAATGAAAAATTTTGAGTTTTTCGCAAAATTCTGAAAGTTATAATACGCAAACTTGATTCATTGGCACCATCTATGAGGCTTTGCGCGTTCTCTACGTTTACTACGGTACAAATCCGCTCTAGGTCGGACCGCGTTCTTGATCTACGGACCCAATGCTAATAGCTAGCCCGGCTACACCACTACATGACTAGGGGGGGGGGGAAGCTCGGAACATCGGCAGAAATCGCCGTTGACAATTCCGTCGAAGATAATGCTGGGGTCCGTGTTATAGACGTTGGTTGGGGCACCAGCGGCTCAGGTCGCGATAAAGGATATATTCAACCAGCGTCAACCAGTGAGCCAGAACTGGTTGCTCACGTTTTGTTTACCTATAACGTACTAGCTCATTTAATGATAGGAACAATCCCCATTCTACGTTCTCATATGTGACGCATGTACCGTTCGTACCGGCTTCCAATCCTATAATCTTTGCAGGTAATAACATTACTGCTAACTTAATATTTAAAATAAAATAAATAACCGGTAAGACGTTTGACAATATAAGCAAATTCATTGCAAAATAGAAATGTCACGAAATTTACGACTAACATTCATTGCAATCGTTCCGCATAGGAATTCAGCTGCATTAGGTCGCCAATTAAACGTAATCAAGGTTAACGATCCAACAGATCGCTAAAACGAGCGAGCATGGTGGAGACGTCACCATACTCCATTGACTAAGTTTCACTGGGGAAAATACAGTATAGAAATATCTCTTAGAACGATCCCTCAGTTGCTAATACCGAAAACCAGGGTTTACATTTCAGACAGAGCTTCCTTCTTTTCGTGGTAAGAAACTAAGTTCCACCAAGAAGGGAGCATGTAGCACGTGGAGGGATATGTGAATACTACAGGCTTCAACACACATGCCTGGTGATGCGTAAGAGAGAATTATCTCCTTCTTTTCTACACGCTAAAAATAGCTGGTCTTACAGAACGCAGATGGGGGTGGTTATAGATTCTGCATTAGGTAGAAGTCTTTCCCACCTAGTGGTTATTTGCGGGCCCGGATACACAAACACAGGCGCGAAAATCACGTAGTTACCTCCCTTAACTTGTCTTCCGGAACAAGCATTACTATTCTTCCACTCGCACCCACGGGTTTCGCTCGCGTCTCCACGAACCGATGCGATGTTTGCAATTACTCCACTTCACTTTTATGAAGGTCGCGCGTATTTTGCCAAGGGAATTACTACAACTGGTCCATATAACCGAAAATTCCCAAACAGAATCTACTATTTAAACATTCTAATCGAACTGTCAAAATTCTAAAAACAAATTTCTACCTTACTATTCTCTGTTTCTCCCTGAAAAAACTATCGTTCCCATATTATTGTAGAAACTAAATTAGAATCTGTCGCAATCTTTAAATTTCAACACATTTATTTTACTTTCACGTTAATCTTGATCGGTATCATATTATCGAAAGGTTTGTATTACAAGAACTAGAATTTTGACTAACAACCCGTATTCTAAATTGATAGATTACGTGAAATTAATAAACTTAAAACTAAAACATAATTAATAATCCATTTCGTTTTCATGACAACCATTGCTTTTATAAAAACCCAAACTCTAAGATCTGGGAATAAAAAAAATCCTGGTACGTTATTTTTAATTGGACGGGGTTATTACCGAATTACTAAGGCTACTATATTAGCACTAAGTAAACAATATCAATAATCGCAACAAAATCTGCGCTCCTCTTTAATACATTCTAAATAACGATTCCAGCTGCTCATTCTCATTCTTTTGAGAAGCTGCTTTTTACCATTATATTCAATATACACATGCATTTCGCATTATTTTTGAAATTCGATCGTCCAAAGTACTTTTTTGCTTTCAGAAATGGAAATGGATTGCACGGAGTCAATCCCGAAGAAATGTAAAAACACTTAAGATTTTGTAAAACTTGCAATTTTCGACACGTAGATGCAATATCTTTATTAAAGATTCAATTAACGGCACAATTATCATAAATAATCCATTATTTGTCACTTCTCCTGAACTTTCTTGCAATTTTACCATTTTAAGTCTAGGGCTTATTTGGTATTCTTTCGAGTATAATAAGAAAACCGTTATTCAACATGCATAACAATTCCTAAGAGCTCCGAATTTTCTATTTTCAATTTTTCATATTGAAATTCTTATTTTTGTTCATTTAAGGCTAAAGGCAATATATATCATAGAATTTGTAATTCCATGGAGTCCTAAATGTTATACGATTATCTACTTTATCCATTTACTCAATTTTGCCTTTCGGCCTCATTATTGGACGTTGGCGTTTTCCAGAGTAACGCTTATTTTCGCATCACTCTCTTCCAGACATTTTAATACTTTTTGTACCAGTTAAACTTAGTTCAACGAGACACGGTGTCATACATATACATATACATGGTTTTTATGATATTTTAGACTTCTTTTTGATATTTTAAGTCACACACAAAATACTACAGCATTCATTTGGATACCTGGTTCATATTTTACGCTAAGAATAAGCTGGAAATAAATAGTTACTCAGTCTAAACTTAAATCTGCTAACGCCGCAAAATTTGCTAGCAACATAAAGAACTATTATTGAAAAAAATTACAAAATTTTCCATTTGTTGTTTAAGAAATTATAACATTCTTAGCAGTTTAGGAATACTTGATGTACGATAATATACTATGAATTAACCCGTGTTCTCTTTAAGAAGAAGTAAGTTTAATCTATGAGAAAGATAAAAAACCCTTGAAGTAAGTTAATCAAATAAATATGTATGAACTTACCATTTAATACATGGACAATGCTAGACGCAGGGCTTGCATTGGACGGTACGCAGGTATAATTTCCAGAATCAGATAGTAGAGCTTTGGTAATAAGTAACTTACTAGTCGTACCCGCTTCTGTTTTTTCGGTTTCCAAGCTAATTCCCCCGCGCGGAGAATCAAAATCAACGACCGCTGGCCCATGATACCAAAGAACGGATGATGGTGGTGTAGAATGAACATTTACACTGCATGTGAGTGATATTGTGCTTCCCTTTTTAACAAATACTTCTGACGGACCGGAAATCGTCGCTTGGGCATCTGTAAAAGATGCAACTAATATGCAAAAAAATTAATTAATTTTCAGTTGATTTATGCTACACTGTATGGAATTTATCCCGCACCATACTTATCTTAGTCACACAAAACTTTCGTAAATAAAATGTACATAAGTATGATGCGAGGTAAATTGCTCGCTATATTATGAGCGTTGAGTAATTAGTTATCTCATATAAACACTAGATTACAATCTATGTGGTTAATTGAAATAAAAGCAAAATGTAAATATTTGATGAATATATCTTCTAAATAATACATCTACAAATACTTGTTTATCAAAGCTAGACGAATTTGTTCACATGCTGTATTATATCAAAATACTAGCATTACTACAGTTCAAAATACCAAACATTTCAGTACACATTCTGAAGGTAGATGTTCCAAGCATTCCTTTATAAAGCTATGAAAAAATAATGCATGACATAATTTATAATTTATATAATTGGTTTATAGTTTACAAGTTTTAAACGTACATGAACCACAGTCAAAATTAAATACTTCTCTGATAAATTTTATTGATACCCGTATCTAAATTCATGGGTGTTCATTATGACGAACTGGTTATAAAGTGCGGGTATTCGAAGATTTTGAATTTATTAAGCATTCATATATAACCCAATAAAAATATTAGTTAACATACCTAAAAGAACTGTCTTTAAGCAGAACATTTTTAATATTAGCTTAAGATTTAGTTATAACGAGAGAAATATGAAATAGTGTTGAACCCTGAAAAAATGTAATTTCCTTTGTACATCTAACGAATGATGAAATAAGTTGGAGATTTAATATTTGTGATCAATTCTACTCTGTAGCATATGATACAACTACCTCAGTGGATAATTGGGTTTTAATTAGCGCATTCGCTAACAAGATG
Organism: Phrixothrix hirtus; assembly: GCA_024586415.1. Classification (NCBI taxonomy): domain Eukaryota; kingdom Metazoa; phylum Arthropoda; class Insecta; order Coleoptera; family Phengodidae; genus Phrixothrix; species Phrixothrix hirtus. The sequence continues at coordinate 12,595 of JAHWXV010065007.1, read as the reverse complement.
CATATGAGATAAAAATGGGTATAAGCTTCATTAAGCAAAGGGTATTAGACATTATAAAATATGAGAAAAAGCTAATTCTACAGTAAAAAATGAAACACATTTCACCATGAAGTTTGTCATGAAAATCAGTATACTCGGAGCAGGTAATATTTCTATTTATAACTGCCAATTTAAATGTCAACATTAGTTTGACAATATTTGAGATATATTGTGATTATAAAATAAAGAAGCTTTTAGTCAAATTACTGGGTATTGTATGAATGAATGTCAATTTTAGGCTCGTGCACATTGTTAACGGTGATCAAAAATAGTTCTATCGAGATACTTCAAAATTCTTGCTAATCCTTGCGACATTGGCAACAATTTTCTCATGGTAAATTCTAAATCAGACCAATATGATACTCAACGTATTAAATACTCCAGCAAGATGTCAATTGTAGCTGTAATATTAAGAACGAAATAAATCAAAATTTTGACTTATACAGCCTGTGTCAAAAACCTTTTCTCACATTTAGCAGTACCTTCTGGAAATATCAATTTTACATGTTATGAATTCATATACAGCTAAATTTGTACGAGGGTAGCGCTGAAACTTCACAGCCTTAAACAGAAACTAAACTGCGAAGATTCTCAGTTACGTTTTATTTTTCAATATAGTCCCCTCTAACATGAATTCACTTATTAAATCGTTTCAGAAATAATTCAGTGCCACTAAAAAATATTCCTTCGGCTTGTGTTCAAAATATGCTCAAACTGCAACTTTCACTTGTACGTCATCACTGAAATTGCATTCTCTACGGTCACTTTTCAAATTTCCACACAGATAATGGGTTGGCCATCTGCTCAAAGCTACAGTCAAGAACTGTGGCTTGCATAATTCTATCAGCGTGCACGGTTGCACCACATTGTGGAGCAAAGGCATTCCTCTGGTAGGTTTACCTAACCTTTTCACCCAAATATCTTGTTGGAATTTGTACAGGAGCGCTATATGGTAAATTAGTTTGATTGTGGTATTGAGTCTTTAAATTTTATAAGTACTATGCCCTCATAATCTGAAAATACCGTAACCGTCATCTTTTTTATTGACTAACACACCCTTATCTTTCTTGGCGGTGATTCCCTATTCACTCTATCCCGTCAACGCCCTTTTGGACACAGGAGCATAGTAAAAAACCATGGTTTCATCGTAAAGCTCCAAAAAGGTTTGAGTGCACTTAACAGGAGGCTATTACTGCGCTGTTGGGAAATATTTGGGGACCCACCTTCTATTAATCTTACTCATACCTAAGTGATCGTGGAGGATTCGGCAAATTGTTGTATCCGGAAGTCCTATTTTTTATGCTATTCCTTTCACCTTTAAGCATCGATCATCCAACACGATGTCTTTAGCAAAGGCAATGCTGTCGATTTTCACCATTATCCATTATCTGACATCATCCTCCAAGGGCTTGTGTTCCATTCGAAACCATTTTGACCTATATTTCACTACAGCATAAGACAACGACCTTTCCCTGTACACGCTATCTAACCCATCTGTAATAGTTTGAGGAGATAAACCTTCTCAAGTAAGAAATTTCGTGACTTCAGATATCCAATGACAATTATATCTGGCGTAAAATTTGTTTTTGTCTTTTCCAAGACTCATAAGACGTAAACTGGTGTTTTATCAACATTTTGACTCCCTGTGAGACCTTGATCGATGTGAAGCCGAGAAATTGTGGTGCTACCCTAGTGTAGTTATACATCGAATACATTTTTCAAAGCTATTAGACGTGTTCCGTGTATTGAACAGAAATATTTATGTACTACATACTTGAAAAGAGGTCAACTTTACCTAGAAAATATGTTTCCAATTTATGAAGAAAAACACTTCTGTAAATCTACAAGTATACAAACTGAAATTTTATGTGATTTCGTATATTTATGCAAGTCTAACCGCAAAGCTTGATTTAACTTACATACCTTCATGAGTTCAAATGCAGTTTTATGAAGTAAAGTATATAATTTAGTTTTCTGCTGAATTTTCCATGTATGTTTCCATAAAGTGTTATGTTAGTTATACTTTTTTGATAATGAAGCCTTCCATTTTAAAAAATTAAATAAAAACCAATTATCTAACGTTTTTTGTATACCACGCTACCAATGAAAATGGGTTATACAGGGTTATTTTGAAATAGCTATAGATATTAGAATAGGTTGCTCTATCTATTAAGAGATACACATTTTTGAGATCATTAATTTCCATTTAAATCGTCGTATACGACATCATTTTGTATACCGCTGACATTGCCACTTAATCTGTTACAGATGTTTAATAAAAATGTCTAGTATAATTTCCGACGTAATAAATAACAATGTATCGAATTACACTAGGTAATTTAATTATTATTTTCAAATTTATTTTAAATTAAGTTTAAATAAAAATTAGGCCGTATTGTGGTAGGCTAAGTGCCACAATATAACTTAATTTTTATTTAAACTAATATAATATAAATTTGGAATTTGTACATATTAAAACGATAAAAGGGATAATTTGCACTATAAACGGAATCTTCTTATTTAAAGAAAAATTAAAGCCAGTTACTCCTAAAAATTGCAAATTTAACAGCGATTTCTGAAATTATGCATTGGCCTAAAAATCATGTTAATATTACTTACTAATCAAATGCGTTTTAAACAAGGATATGTGTAATAATAAATTAGATAGGTTTAGAATCGTATTTTTTATTAAACAGGACAAAGTGTTCAATAGTTAACAAAGGCACAACCACTAATGGAATCTGAAAGGTCAAGAGAGGATGCACTTTTTTACGGTTACACTTTGGTTTTTAATACTTCCGAAATAAAAACGCTTTTGAAAAAATATAGAACAAATTGCCTTGGGATACATTTATTTATCTTATTTGAAAGTTTGAAAGAAATAATATAACAGGTTGGTTACACGGTTTTTCTTATCAATTTCACTTACTCGAATGTTTATCAGTATACGGAGCTAGCCTTGATTCAACTGCAGTGATCTATAAAACGAGTAAAGCTGACCTTGGAATAAACGTACGTGATTTCTTCACCAATTTAAATAAAACTTATGACTACAAGTAATGCATAATAAAAATTCCCAACAAGGTTTGTAAAAATTTGCTAAATTCGATTGAAGTTGTTTAATTATTTTTAGTATTTTTTATAATTGTGTGGAGTTTAAAGAATAAGTGGATAAAATCTCTGAAACGATTTCAAATCAATGCTATAGGCTCAAAAATTGTTTACGTCTCTTTACGTTCGTTACTTAAAATAAATGTCAATTACAAATATTATAAATAAACTACAATTTATTGCTATTTTGCAGTTTACTTTGCTGATTTACAGTAATATTTTGATGACGCTTGGATGGTACTTTAAACATATTTTTTTAGTTAAAGTTATACAGAATGCCTATGTATGAGTGGCTTGATCTATGTCTGGACATCAGAGAATTACGTTTGCCTAATATGTCTAAAGTAAGGCGAAACCGGTCACAAGCTACTCCCCGGTATACGAAATTCAGATCTTTGTCACTGTAAGTTAAAGAGGCTTGCGAATAGGTAAACATGCATAATAATTCTAAGGACTGTACACTTTTAAATCTTTATATGTTTATATAATGAACCCAGTTATTATAGCCAATTTCAGCTTTTGTTAAACGTTTATAATTTTACTGCTATTTACCAGTGATATTTCTTGCTTTGCAACAATTTTATAATAACACTTCAGTTTTAAGCAAATAAATGGTATTTCTGAGAATATTTTGTTAGTTATTTAGTAATCACTTAAAAATAAAGATGCTTTGTTTCAATGACAAACACAAAAATAAAAGATCCCGTCAAGATTTTAGTAATTAAAAACTAGACTTAATGAATTTATTATTGCTTTTAAAAGGAAGATTAACATCTAGTCTGAATGTTTACACGTGTTAAGAGTACTACAAAATCTAAAAGAATTGCTTCAAAGATAATAGCAATAGATCTGCCGCTAATTTTCATTATTACAAGTATATTAAAAATTAATATTAAATACGTGATAAATAAAATAATTTTCAATACAAATTTTCTTCTATTTAGAATAGTTAATCAAATATGCTTGATGAGAAACGAGAATGATATTATTATTAGTAACATGGAAAGGAAATTTAGAATAACAGCTACAGGACACGACTCATGTTTTCTTCCAGTTTATAAACACGTAGTGGAAAAAGTTATTTTACGTACCATGCAACAGAGTATTTTAACTTAAAAATATGACGTGGCTTTAATTAGATTAACTTCGCCTTCTATAAACATTCATTAAATTAGGCACCGCTGTGTGATATAATAAATTAAGTAAGTAGGGGGATATTGGGGTTTTAGAACAGAAAATAGGTCAAGGCCGATGTTGTAGTTTAAGGATTTTTAAATATGGGTTAATATTCTCTATCTTTGACCCTGAGCTCAAAACCATCATTATCCGGGTCACGGCTAGGAACAACAATTAGGTCAAGGGTTTGGGTGGACGATTTAGGTCAATGCCGTTCACATCTTGTATAAAATACTTTGTTCTTGATCTCAAGTGATTATTTACTGTAAGATGAAGAAAGAATTTCTTTTACGAATTTGTTTATCAAAACTAGCTGTAACATTCGAATACAAACGTTTATAATGTTACATTTGCTTAATTAAATAATCCTAGTATATATCAGGTAAAATTTAAAAGTAAACTATTACACCCCACCAATTCCTTCTCCAGAAAACACCGTTCTCCACTGCCGGTACCTCGTCCCACGCCACTCAATACAATTTTTTCAGTACTACGTTCCTGTTCCCTCGACCACTTCCTACTCGTCTTCCCCTCTGCTGTTTTCTGGAACGGTCTAAAACTACTATACATATGACATTCCATTGAGGCTGTACCCATATGTCATCATAGTTTTTTCGGATTTTGGAGATTTGATGAATAACATCAACGTTTCATATACAATAGTGTTTCTTCACACGTTAGAAATTAACCTCTGATCTTGAAGGTAAAAGTTGCGAAATACACATTTATTCAAAGTAAAATCGAAATGGGTCATGGGGTATCATTGTATTAGGCTTAACAAGTTGAGGCGAATTTTGCCATCGCCACCTGTCAGGTACCGCTGAAAGTCATACTACAGGGGTCAAAGTCTTCTGGAAATCCAGCCAGTTCACCAGGGCGAGGTGGATCATGTGGAATATCATTGGAAAGGATATCTTGGGCTAAGTCCAATGCAACTATCATCTTGTGATAAAATCTCTTCTGACCAAGTTTAGAAAATTTTGTGCACTAGTATAGTATTTGATGCGTTAATAGCGCTATTTATCGTTAAATACTTTTACGTTTTTTAATTTTGTACAATTTTCTAGGCCTTCCACATTTAACTTCGTGTCAACGTTAAAACGTTAAAAACTATTCGGGCCTAATCTGAAGGTGTTTATGTACTAGTTGAGTATTTGATATGTCTAACAATACTTGTTATCATTAAATCCTTTTATGTTTTTAATTTTTAACATTGATTTGTTTGAAGTTTGATTTTTATCTTCGGGTAAATGACGAATGAAAACAACCTCTAGCACTAAAAGCTCTTCCAGCTAAATATGAGAAGCTTTATATACTACATTAGTATGTCATTTGTGAGCAGTACCAATTATTGTTACATCCTTTTACGTTTTTTAATTTTAACCGATTTACTAGACTTGTGTTTTGTGTCAAATTAATGATACCTTTCATTTCATATTTTAATCTGCAATTGCAACAGAAACAAGAAAGTTTTCCTTAAATTCTTGTGAATAAGTGGTATTTCAATTCATGTAGCACAATTAATTTGAAAAGTAGTAGATACTCTTAAACCATACCTTATTGTCACAGAAATCCTAAATACCCTAACATTGAAGATATACATAGCTGTTAATATTATGAAAGATATTCAGAGTAACAACATACAGTCGGCTCTCACTATGCGACACAGGCGCAATATAAAACCAATGACTCGCTAGATACGTCAAGGCCGTTAAATGAAACGATTAGAAATAGTGTGATTACTAGCAATAAGACCTTGTAAACAAATTTAAAAACAGCTAATAAGGAGTAGCACAAAATCAACAACGAGTAAACAATTTTATGAAGCAGGTCTTACCTCAAATGATTACGACAATTTAATTGCTTTCAGTAAGTGGTATTGTATGTCATTGTTTACATTGTCTAGATTCATGATTAGGCTTGTATAGATTTTTGGTTGAGAAACTTTAAACAGTCAATATTTAATTCATCGAACTCATACGTTATGTTGTTGCGCAATAAGTCATGAAGTTTATGTTGAAATTTATAAATATTTATTCTTATTTAAATTTATTCTTATTTAAATACAGGTTCTCATGGAATTCTAGGATTTTTTATTATGTGAGGTGACAAACACTGTTATTAATCCAACCGTTATTGTCCACTAATTTTTGTTAGCTAATTCCATGTTTTTGAAAGATGTTTAGATTAAAAAGTAACGAAAATATGTTCATACCCCATAGAAAAATCATTTGCACAAAGGGCTTGTAGGAATTCACTGAAGCAACTGTAAACGATATCAAGCTGTGCTTGAGCTATCAGAAGAACCCTAAATATATAACAGTTACTATAGCGTCCTATACCGGTATTTCAAGCGTGGAACTCAAAAGAAAGACGCGATGGAGAAACTTAATTAAATTCTTTAGAACAAGCCCTTCTTGTAAATAAATTACAAATATGCGTAAAATGGGGATAAGCTATAAATCCCTTCACGCTAATGTGCCTGCTTAGGATTTTGTAGGTCATCACCGTAACATCAAAGAATTTAAAACAAATTTTCCATTCAAAGATTGTTTTCCTTCTGCCTAGCCTGTCGCAGAGATGCTTTGCCAATGAGAATGTGAAAAGGCATTAGGAGAACTAGAGTCTGCGTTAGCCGCCAAATTATTCATGGACATTTTGACAAATTAGAGGACGAGTTAATAGATATCACACCTTATAATATCGCCAATTATGATGAAACTAAGTTGCGCGAGGGAAAAGAAAAATCATCTCACGCAGAGGCTGTAATAATCCCAAACATAATAAGCTTGACAAAAACAGTTTTGTTTATAGGTGCAGAAGATGGTAGTATTTTAAGACATAGAATTTGTGTCAATCATGGCATAAAGGTGGTCCAACAAATTCTCGTTATAACAGAAACAAAAATGCGAGGATGGTTTCGTTCTGCTACGAAGACTAGGTAACTACTACGGTAGTTCCGTATTTTATACGGCCAGAAGAAAATAAATTTTTCTCTTTTAGAGGCAATTTGTTATCGCACATGTCAGTTGGGACAATAATACTTTGTGCGGAAAGTAACACTAGTTTAGTTTTGTATCATCAGTCTCGAACCCCTTGATATTGCCTTCTTCAAGTCCATGAATATTCTGTGACGGCAAACTTTTGATCAAAGGAAGAATGGTCCTGGTCAGATTGAGGCAACGATTATAAAGAATAAATTTGCCATGCTCCATAAGCAGTCTGGCAATTTAAGTGGTGAAGATGTCATTGCAGGTTTAAGACAAGCTAAAATGTTGCCTCTTTGTCGTGACCAAGTTTTAAGTTAGCTAATACATGAAATCATCCTTGTAGTGGTCGGTGTTTATGATCAAGCTTCCACTCGAGGAGCATACGATCCGAATTGTAAGGAATTTTTTCGAAGCTTGAGAAACAATAATTCTCCCAAATCAGGAACAAAGAACAAAAGTTCATGCCGCTTCCACTAAATGTGTGCGAGTAGCAAATATTTACTTCGAAGCAACCACAAGCTTGAAAAACCAGGATCTAAAAAGTTACGCTTACTAGGAAGCAAAAGACTGATTCATCTCGATAGGGCCTTCCCAGTGCAAAATACGAGTGATGCTTTCAGTTTGAAAGAAGTATGTGACGAAACTAAACACCCTTGCCGAAATTACGTGATTCAAGTTAGAACAAATACAACGTTGTACATAGCTCTCTTTGCATCCAAACTCAATTATTTAAGTTTGGTCACTGATTACGCGTACCTTGTTGTATTAATTCTTTGAATTTTACCACACATTAAGTCATCGTTTACAAATATTATACCAAGGCACTCAAAGCCATTCGTTTGATTTATCACTTCTTTACCAAACAATAGTTAGTATACTTCGCCACCACCTTGCTCATCGAACATGGTCGTCTTAGTTCTAGTATTATTAGCTTTCAAATCCACGTACTCTGTACATTGCAAATTTATTCAACATAAGATTAGCTACATAATAGAGAATATATTTTTATAAAATATTTAGGTATTAATAATTTTCTTATTGTCTTTTTTATTCATTTTTTGATACTTCAAAAAAATAATTATAACAAACTATGTTTCACACTTAATTAATATTTTTATAAAAAAAATTCCATTTCGCTGAAGAAGAGTTTGTAACCCGAAACGTAATAAAATACCTGATCTTCAAATCAGTTTTCACCTTAAAACAAACAACTATTATTAAAAATATTGAAATATCCTTTCGTCTCTTAATATAACCTAAAAATTCTGGCTTTTAATCTTGAATCAATTGAAATATCATAATTTATTTAGCAACTGCTGAATTTGATTCATACTATTACTTAACAAAATTAGATCACCTTCATATATCAATTCGTTCACACTTGTATGTCACTATCTAATTTGTATGAAATATACAAGTTAACAAAGAGAGTATATGAAAAGAGCGTGAATAGAAGACAAGACAGAAGCAGGCCGAGCAACAGATCGTAGAATGTAGTTGCAGCAATTTTGAGGGTGTCAAATAAACCACAAAAAAGGTAGAAGAGCTTGCCAAACTCAGTGTATAAATCTGGTAGAAGAAAAAGAAGGGTGCAAGGACAACAAAGAATGGAGAAGAATAGTAAGCTATGGGAGTAGGTAAAATAGGCGTCATTCTGTAGGTTGGGACCTTATGTATATTATTGGAAGGTGATGGTATGTATGCATGCAGTGAATGTTGTGGTAGAGAATTGGCGCTAGGCTTTGTCTACCACACTAACGGAAATGCATGTAGATTTTGAAACGTCTAAAGGTTATATGAGTTTTAGTAACTAAAGCTACCGAGATAATATCAAACATATTTATCAATTTGGCGATTTTCTCAAATATTGCATTCATGTAATTTATTAAGCATATATATTTTGGGGTCTAATGTATTGTAATGAGTACACCAAATTGCGATAACATAAAAAACAAATCAAAGAGTCCAAGGTCTGCATACTCTATTAGTAGACGTAAAATAATTTTGAGTTGAAATAAAAAAACACTGGTACTCAGAGTTGAATAAAATGAATGCACAGTTGTGGTGTTTCCACTTAAAACTTGATAAAGAGTTACGTCTAGGCCTTTTGACATAACTGGAGTATCACACCTGATAGCAATGAAATTTTTGGTAATTCGATACTTACGTAAAGTACTAAATACTAAAGTTGCTGCTCTGGTCCACAAAAAGTATATGATCATAGGTAGCACCAAACTTCTAATTACTGCAATCAATTCAATAATATTTAACGCATACGACATGAATTATCTGTTAACTATTTAGACCACAACCAAAAATTTCACATAGGAATGGACTAAAAATCAAATTGGTATTATATTTAATGACAAAGAGCTCTCTATGACTCACATTGAATTAAATTAACGCCCTTGATAAAGAATTTAGAAAAACGACGTTCTATATTTAGCTATAAAGCAAGGAGATTCCATAGAAGTGCTAAATTTCCCAAATTAACTCTAATCTAGTCCGGAATAAACGTAAATCTACCTTAATTGTTATATTAAAAACCATGTTTCACAAAATTGAAGAATTATTAACAATTTAAATTTAAAACGGCAACCACATCTTGTTTAGGTATAGTTGAAACGAATAATTGTGTAGCAATGGTCGATAAGAATATCTGTATTAAAAGGGATAAACACCTTATTAATCACAATTTTGAAAACTTAATAAAACAATTAATTTGTAAGATAAACCATAAACTCTAATCAAAAAATATTATGTCATTAAAATTTATATCAACCTATACTTTCTAATTAATGCACACTCTGATATTCCTGATCTGTAATTGCTACCAAAGATACATAAGATCAATAATTCCTTGTTAACAGATATTAACCATATTCCTCTACAACCTCAGATGTAACATCCATTGCTAATAAATATCTACCTGATTTGGTCAGCTTGTAAACAGTTAAGCATGCAATCACCGAAATATAGTATAAATAATGTTAATGAACTCATTAAATTTATCTCTTATATTAAGCTTTACGAAGTTTGTTTTCAACTTAGATATTAAAGACTTGTTTATCAATACTCCCATGGCGCATTAGGTAAGTATCCTCATTAAAAAGTTGTCATTCACAAATTTAGATGAGACTATTATTGCTCGTCCAAAAGATATTAACAAACTCAGAATTGGTTTTTAGTTCAATGATAATATCTGTATGACCTTGGCTAGTTTATTGATAAAATTCCCAATTTTACCATTACTTGTGTTTTTCTTCATATTATTGAAAACATGAAGCTATCTAATCACATGCTGCTCAACAAACATACAATGTTTTGTCAAAAATATGCTGGGATGCATGTACCATCATTAAAGGAAATTCGGAATAGTTTAGCAATATCATAATTACATTAATAGATTGACCACAAGTTACAACTTCGGTTGAGTTTCATAAAGATAAACCCTTACCACTTCTTGACTTATTGATTTCTAACAATAACACTATCAGTTTAGACATCTACAGAAAAGTTGCCAACATTAACCACTTAATGCATACAAGTCTAATACTCCTATTATACATGAACTAGCATCAATCAATTTCCTTACCAACAGCTTACTCCATTACCCTTTATAAGCTATAAAAACGAAGCGATTTAATACAGTATCTTATTAAACAGAATGGTTGTCGGACAAGATTATGTGATAAAATATACAATAGATTAAAGGTGAAATATGCAACTATTCATAATAATAAAGAAGAGGGTTGCAACTTGGGACAGTATTCTTTATATTGTTTTAAAAGTATGTGCGTTTGTTATAACTGTAAAGAGAAGCATGTACTAACAACAGAAAGATGCAATCTGGTAATTCATCTAGAATTTCACAACTTATGTTGAAATGTCGAATTTTAACAATCAAAATATGTTACTTATTCTACTACATCCAAATATTGTATTGCTTTGGGACTTAGAAGGTTTCATCTTGGCACCAGATTTATTAAAAAGATTGAATACAAAAGATCTTTTAGCAAAAGGTGTTTAGTAATTAGGACTTTTGCGAATTAAATAACGAAGTATCTGCAACCATGACTTGCAGTGGCAGCGACTGTTACAGGATAAGGCAGTTTTGAAAGAGCATTGGTTAAATTAAAGTCATATAACTTAATGTTTGTGAGCAAATCATACCTTCCAAAAATTCGTTTCAAATATTTCTTTCAGATAGTAGCGGATTTAGCGGCTGAGAGCCTAAATGCAATTCAATATTTAGCGCACTCTTGCTTAAATATGCATATGACCAGCATGTTTAAGGGGCCCTAGGCACGTGTTTTGTGCACCTGTGCGGAAATCCGCCACAGTTTCGAGGTTACCTTTGTTAACGCTTTAAGGCTATATTTTCTTTTTAATTATGATATGTGGCAAGCTGACCTAAATTGAAATGATTTGTCTCGTCTAATGAGAGCAATCAAGGGTGATAAGTGCAATCGTTTACGTTTATTAAATTATACCTATCAACTCTTCAATGAGGTGATCCAATTAATTAATTAATTAATTAATAGCTATTCAACGATATTCTTACTTTAATTAACACGTAACTGCTACTAAGTAAATTGATTTGTAGATAATTAACAACCGATCTATTGTGGCCAACTGTAGCTCTGTGGTGGTCTGCCAAATAATAAACTCGTGCGAAACACGGTTCACCCTAAGTCGTTGCAAAAAACCCTATTTGCTTCTGTTGCGTTGATTTTTTAGTTTTAACCGTATCAATGGCAATTAAATCAAAATTTTACTCCATCCAATGAAATTTACTAATTTGAAAACTCTTGTGCATCTCACTTCGCTTAAAATAGGTTACACTATTGAAATTGGTGCTTATAAATGACGCATTTAGGGTTTTAATATATTTATTTATTATTTCATGCAATTAAATTTTCATGACTAGCTAATATTAAACTAACAAATCTCTAAATGTTGAAGTGGACCTTTATACATTTAAATATAGTTTAAATGAAATAAATAAAATAAATTAATTACAGCGTTTCCAAATAACATTTTATTACCCTATATAGAATATAGATAAGACATAAGGTATTGTTTTTGACCAAAATGTTTGATGTCGAAATTTTAGTAGAAATAAACGTCTTCGGGTCCACTGAGTACGAATATCGTTTTTGAAAATTAGTGTGTGTGTGTTTTTTTGTTTGTGTGTGTGTGTGTGTGTGTGTGTGTGTGTGTGTGTGTGTGTGTGTGTGTGTGTGTGTGTGTGTGTGTGTGTGTGTGTGTGTGTGTGT
>JAHWXV010065000.1:0-10234 GCA_024586415.1 Phrixothrix hirtus | reverse complement strand
GTATCTTTGTTCTACCTCGTTTATGCAACTTTCACATGCATAAAGCTAGTTTTACAAACTCTTAAAGATAATTTTACCGTATTGTACATATTTGCCTACGGCAAGATTACAATTTTAATATTTAATCCTTTAGAGGACATTTATAAACGGATACACATATACACATATTAATAATTTTATTGGTATAATATTCACGTGAGGCTGTATGTGTACGTATTTTTGTTTAAGTGTTATTGTTTTCGTTGGTTAAAAAGTACAGTTTTAAAACAATAAAAATTAGAAAAAATTATAACAATGCAAATTTAACAAAAACAAACATACATGACCACAACAACCAACTAAAAAAATAACTCGAATGGTCTTGTAAGGTACTATAGTGTTATTTTTTGACAGATAGATGAAGAAATAACTTAATCTAAAATACCGGATTACAAGAGTTAAGCCTTCTAATCTGGTATTGTACAACACCTCGGAAATAATTTATTTCTTCGTCGGTTGAAAAAATATTGGGTGGTGCAAAAGTCACTATTTAAATTGTTTTGTTGAGAACTCTCACAACAATTAGCGAAAACACATTTTGTTAACTTGGAAGTATGAAGATATTCATGGAGTTTTATTGTTAGAAATTATATCCGCCATTTTTCTCATAAATACGGGTTTTTTCTAGTATGCTTCTCAACTTCAGGAGGTACATCTCGACTTATGGCAATTTCTCGTTTGATTTGTTTTTCGAATCAAAGAGTTTGTGGTTTATTTTAAGAAATCCCCACAGAAAAACCTTCAGATGAATACGGTAGCCGATTGAAATTTGCGTAATGAGACATATCTTGTTGCCAAAATGTTTATGGAGAAGCGACATGTTTTTTCCTAGTTCTGGTAATAAAAATTCCTGGTTAATGCTTCTGTACCGATCTTTATTGACTGTCAAAACTTCGCTTTTTAAAAAAATGTGGTCCAAATATTCTTTCAGAAGATACTCCACGTCATACGGTAACGTAAATGGGATGTAAAAGTTTTTTCTGGGTGGATTTTCAATACTTCAGTGCCTGAAATTTTATTTGTTAACACAATCGCTGAAATGCGATTCGTTTGTTGTGATAATTTTATCGATGCGGCAAAATTCCTTTAGGTTTTGATAATCTCTACCTTCTAGATGTTGCACAGTTTGAATTTTATAAGGTAAAAGATTAAGATTCTTCTCTAATATTCACCGTAGAATCAGTCAACTTATTTTCAATCATGTTGAAGTTTTGGAATTTACACTAGCCTGTATCGCTAAAATCTTAGTCTGACTGTACGTTTGTTATCTGAAGTAGACGCTAATTGTTGAAATCTGCCAACCAAGTTTCTTATCATTAGTCCAGAATGTTCTTATCAAATACCGTTTCTTCTCCAATGCTCTTTGCAATTGGATGACAGAATTGTGATTTTTAAAATAAAGCTTCATAATATGTGCATATTTTTTAGGAGTACTTATATATACCGTACAAATCTTTCAAGCACTTACGTAAAACTGACACGGAAAACAAATGCTTATTGCATCAAACAAAACTGTCAATTTTTAAAATCGGAAAATGACTCAAGCCACCTTGTATAATATCAACTTGTTTCTTAAATTTATTACAAATAATATTCAAGTGCATTTTTAAAGAATATAAATCTAAATCTTTAGACCGCCCTTATATATAAATTTATATGCCTTAAATATTCATAATAATTGTACATATTAATACTTTGAACAACGGCTCTTTTATATTGACACTTATTCATACACTCTATAAAGTTCAATTTAAAAACTAGCAATATTGAAATGACTACAGTTTAAATTTCGTACATGTATTTACGTCTTCACTGATATAGTCCATTTTGTGATATTTTTGTATGCATACATTATTGTCATATTCAGAAGAAATTTAATGTTTCATTTTTAAATGTCGTTAAAAATTCAACAAGATATTCAAATAGCCTAATCAATACGCAATGTCCCCACGTATTTAAACGAATAAATATTCTAAACATATAAATTATAAATAAAATTATCATTATATCACCAGGATAAAAGTTTTATTGGGAATTACCTTTCTTTGTCAAAGTTCATTGTACAAATCATACTATGTATTTTGAAAATATACATAATTTCATTGCGAAACAATATTTTCGAAAGTTTGTGTAACTTTTAAGATGTAAAACATAATAGTTTCGTATGATATTTTTGAGTAAAGTATTAGAATATTTAAATGAAAATGATTCGTTACATCCATTAACAAAATTTAAAAAAAATCATAATTTCAAGAAATGTGCTAATATAAAGTGTAGACTACAAACCTACAAGAATTCAATATACTACAAATTAAAAAAATATTGTCAAATCATTAATTCAATTCGCCGCCGCTAGACATATAAGGCTGCCAAATAAGTCCTTCGATTTATCTGTTTTTTCTAAAGTATATCAAGTTAGTTATGTTACTTTTTCGTTTGTCACAGAAAACGTAAGGACAGTTTGGAGTCCAGTGGCACCACTCACACAGGAGGTGCGTGTGAATTGTCAGCGGCGGCGCCCCGGGGTATGGCCGAATTGCCCGAGGGGGGCGCCCCTCCAGAAGATCAACACACCTGGCGAACTACTAGTTACGAACATCCTCTAACAGCAGCAACAACGGCCATGCTAAACATTGGTGGCGGTGCAGAAGACCAAGCCACCACTATGGGACTGATCTACGAGTACTATAAATTACCAACTCTACCTGCTGAATCGAAGGATAAACTTGGCGATATTTGGTCGTAAGTTGAATATATGTGCTACTAAACACTACGAACCTCATTGGCAATCCTGAGAAAAATCGCGCCATATTAAAATTTGTTTTATAAAAAAAAAACACCAAAATTTCTCTATACATTACATATCCCAGATATAACAAATATTTATTAGACGTTACAAAGTTCAAGGATGGGGGATAACATCAACAATTTGTATTCTTTAAAATTTCGTAATGTAATGCATCACTTCTACATAATTTATAAATACAGTAAAGCGTCAATTAACCGAACTAATTAGGACCAAGAGTGATTCGGATAATAAAAAAAATAGCGTTATAAATGAGTTGATTCATTTTTAGTTATGGGTAGATGTACATGTATGTAAAATGCTACATCTTATTTAATTACGTATTTATTTAAGTACGTATGTACTTACAATATTTGTCATAGGTTGCACTGAACTATTGTTTTTTTACAAAAAAGTTACATTTGTTTATAATAATAATTTGACTATAAACACTTTACTTATTAAAAAAAATTTCTTTTCTCTCCATAATTTTTTAATGTGTTTCGGTTGATTGACGTTTCGGCTGATAACGTTCGGTTAACTAATGCTTTACTGTACTTATTTCATTTAAGAGTTTTCGTTGTTCCTTTACGATATTACTTTTACATTCTAGACATTGTAACGTTTTTCTGAATTGCCAATAACTAACAGCGTTAGATTTTATATTTATTATTGTAATTATACAGGGTATCCGCGGGAATAAGAGGCATTGCGTTAACAACATATCGATATGTGCGAAAAGAAACTCAAAAATTTTATATCTAAATTGTATGATTTTCTAAATATTTGCAATTAAAGTTTTGAGCCCAATCCTACATATTAGTCTGGACGACTGTGGTCATTTATAAAACTATTTCACTATTGCAGTGGTCATTCATTTTGTAGTAATTACATATATTTAATGAGTCATACTAGACGTTATTCAAAACAGAACACAAATTTATTGTTTAATAAAGAATTTTAGCCAAAAGTTTGAGTTTAAATTGTCTTAACATTTTTAAGATCTTATTCAAAATTTCAAATGTGCCCATTAACAAAGCATGGATTAGTCTAAAACAATAATTTAATTGAACGCATTTTTATTGCAAGGCAATTACGGAAACGATTTTGGGTCTGATCCATTGAAAATTTTTTAGGCGCCTTTGAAAAATATGCATCTTGTAATCACAAATTCTAATAAAAGCATCTCTTTTTTTACCAGAATTCACAATACAGCTTTAATTAAGTATTCCATAGAATTTAGTGCGTATATATGAACGCTAAATTTTCATATTTCTTGTATATCTAAGATAGAATTTCACTATAAATTCCTACATTTATAATTAATTAATCAATATTACATTTATAGAAAGAACAACAAATGGAATTAAGAAGTTATAAAAATAGTGTATTCGAATTTTTACATCAATGCCATCCAAACAGCTGATTTAATTCCTAATAGAAAAAGAATAGAATGGAGTTGAGTTCGAGATGTAGTAATGCATTATGAAATAAACACATTAAATTTTTTTGTGTTTAAATGCAACTGACAGTGGAATGTAGGTGAATAACTTTTACTTGGAGATCTGCAAAACAAATGTTTCGAAATGCATTAAAATTTTCTACACATTTGTGTTTATTAATGTTAATGTTAATACTGTGCGTATTTCTCGGATACCCTGTATTACTATAACTGAATATTTCGTATATAAGCTTTTTTTCAATCGGCCAGTTCAGAATCGTTCTGGACTAGAATACTTGCGCATTAACATAAAATTCTGCCAAATTAGAACTTATCGACAGGATTTTTTGCCATGGTGCAGGAATTCTAGCCCAAATCATTCTGAACTGGCCTATTGTAGCAAACCTTAAACATTATGTTTAAAACATTGCTAATTAATTTTAATTATAATCCATTTCAGTTGTCCAGGTAGTAATAAAAGCTGTTGAGTGGCATTTTAATACGGGTGCGCTTCTACTAGCCTTTATTTTTAATGGATAGCCTTACTAGAACTTCCGTGGAATATTTTTGAACTATTTACAGAAGTTATGATTTATTTACTGCCTGGAAATCTGAAAAGGATTATAGAATATACTTTAAAATTCTTCATACAATTAATAAGAAAAATTATATTCATAAAATAATTTAATTAAATCGGACAATTATGGCCCATCCCACTTTACACAGATTTTTAAATAATAACTATTTTCATAACTCTATTTTTTAAATTTGTTATTTATCCTTATTAAAATAATGATCTCTTAATATTTAATTTTTGTGCACGATATTTGAAACTTCCCACATTTTAAATATATCCATAGTCTCGAATTATGGGAAATACCAATTTTAATGCTCTCGCGACGTAAATTAATTTGTGTGTAATTACTCCACTGTTTCAATTTTGGTAACGTTTGTTTTATAAAGACATAAAAATACCTACTAGTGCCATATTAAACATTTACTATAAACGACAATCGAAATGATAATTTAATGATTTATTGATTTTTGACATCGTTAAAAATGTATGAAGAAAGGTGCGGTATATGTATTAAAATGTACGTAGCCCAACTTCGGTATAAGCAGTGTCAGTTACATGATTTGAACTATATTCAATATTAGTGTAATATGTCAGGTAGATGTAACTGAGATCCTTCTTCAGTAAAAGTAACTAGCAAATCCTGTTTTAATTAGTAGGAAGGTCCAAATAGCCCCCAATGGGTGTCATGGATTGTTTTAATATCCATCTCAACGAATATAATTATAAAATTCCTGAAATCAAATGTAACAAATATCCCAACAGGTGGTTCTGCAAATTTAATATAAGACCTTCTCGATGCTAGGTAACCCTGAACACAATCATTTTCTAACTTTTTGTCAACACATCAAAATTCGTAATTGTATATTTTTTTATCCCCACCCTTCCCACCTTATAAACCCAATTCAGAGTACCATATATTTTTTTCTGATTTATTTTTATCAGTTCACCCTTAATCTCAAAAATTCATCTGCAATATTCGAAAACAATACTATGTGTGTTATTATTCCGTTGAAATTGCTTTATATCATCTTTAGGCATTGATCTATGACAGTTACAATTTTGTATTACGTGGGTGCCAACTATAAACGATGCAAACCTTGCACTTAGAATTATTAATAATTAATACACATACAGAAATCTTCAGTCATAAAAATTTACCACTACTCCTTTCAATAATTTTATGGGTTATTTCATTGCCAGCTAACTTTTTCCATACCTGATGTTTCTTCTATATAGCTAATAAAACTTCGAAAATAATCCAAAATAATTCGTCCACTAACAGAAGTGAGATTATATACTTTAAATGATCCTTTAAAATTGTCTCCAAATTTTACAAATTGCTATTAACGGTTTTTCTAGGAGCAAATAAAGAAACAGTTTTTATCAAAACTTCCGGTTTACGTCAGGCTTAAAGGAATCGTAATGCTTAAATTTTAATGATAAAAATAACCTGGCTAATTTTCTTAAAATTTAGGATTAGGAAGTATTCAAGAAATTCTACGGTATAAAACTTTTTAAACATAGATTGAGAATCAACAATGCGCATTCAATAGAATTAAAAGACATGAAATAATAGTATTGATAATAACCTTGAGTTATGTTATAATTAATTATCTTTTTATTGAAACAAAAAAGTTTTTACATATGAAGAATGTCATATTCTAACACATATGATTTTAAAAATATATTTTAAACATATACGAAATAGGGTGATTTGCTGGCATAACTTTAAAACTGCCAAGATGTGACTTACGGGGTTTCATTAAGAAGCGATTCAATTAGAGTATTTTATAAAAGAGTAACAGGTTAGATTATAAGTTTCTTAGATTAAATAAACATTGCAAAAGTAAATTGGTAATTTAAAAATATGTGAAAGATATAAAATTTAAATTATATTTTAGCAAGACGAGCAAGAACTTGAAAATTGCAAGCGTTTTGTTCGTTATAAGCGATCGTCCATTGTAACAAAACCACTAAAAATATACGTTAACGCATTTATAGGAGCTACAAATTAAAACATAGTACAGATTTGTGTACAATAACGTACAAATAATTTTTCTTCGGCGCGCTTCGCGTTGCATCAGTGAGCGGAGAAGTAAGCTTGTCGCTTATTTAAACGCGGAGAAGTGAAACATAAGGTTGACTTTAAGTGAAAAATGTATGTGGTACTGAGGGCGAACGAAGTCCAATTAAATTACCAAAAGTTCAACAAAGTTTCCGTAAATCTCTGCTAACTCATGAATTGCGAAACGCGTCCAACTGAAATTCTTTGCAGAGGATTTTATTTTTCCAATTCCTATTGCTTATTTTCGCCGTGCAGCACTGCAGATAGAAACGGATATACATTCGAATACATGAAATAAATCCCATGCAACGTTTTTCTCAACCATTTGCGGTGTCGCACCGTGATTAAGTAAACGACAAGCTTTTCGGAAGTTGCACTGAACTTTTGACGATTTCGACAAATATCGGCGGAGTGGAATGTAGGCATCTCATTTAAAGATAACCATATATAAGTATAAAATTACGGATACATTTATGTGCATTTAAAAATTAACGTGCGCTGTGCCGTATTTCTCAAATGAGCGATAAGCTTTACATGCCTGACGGAATTCTTGACGCGTATTTAAAAACTCTATCAGTGTCTACATACGTTTGTCTAATGCAAGTAAATAAGTATAGTTATCTTCTTTGTTGATTTATTCTTAAAATTAGTTAAGTCTTTCCAAATTAAGTTCGTTATAAAAGATCGTAAAATTTAATTTACAATAACTAAACTGTTCATTATTTCCGACCGTTCATTGTAAATGTGTTCGTTAAAAGCAATCGTAAAATGTACATTAATAAATGTAAATCAGTTCAGGTCTTAAGATTTTCTTCGTTATAGGCGACCGTTCGTTATATTGCGGGTTCGCTATAACAGAGTTATGCTGTACTATAAAATTTGAAAAATATAAACAAATGAGTAAAGAAATAGATTCAATAAAACTGTTATTAAATGGTTAGAACACTGAACGCCTTTCTTAATCAATTCCTAAATTATAAGAAAATATACCAGTTATACACAAAAACAACTAGGGCTTGCAATTGATTTTACAGGCCAAGATTTCAATTTTATATACGTATAAATTTCACCATACGCACAAACCAATCGTTAAAAATCTCTTTTCACAGACACGATTCTAGGGCCCCATCAGTGATCAAAATCACAGAGAACAAGATTCGGTTTGTAAGGGGATAATCAAGAATTACTGGTCCTAATTTCTTTAAATACCCAACCGCTGCTTGGACCCGATGTGCGAGTGCGTTGTCATGGTGAAGGCGCCATGCGTTCAATCTAAAAGTTATGCAGAGCATTTTAAGTTTTTAATTACCCAAGGTAGATAGTAGCCGACTCACTTCCGAAAAAGCGGGCCGCCTTTATAGCGAGCTGTATCACATTCAAGTCTTCCATTCGGGAATTCACTCTTTAACGAATTTATGTCCTCTTAAGTCCAGACTTAGTTAACATGATGGAAGCTTATGGACAGTCAGGTCGGCTTCGTGCCTTATCAAACATACTCAACGACACGTGCCCCGATACGAGATCATCTGTACCAATTTTGGTATCGGGTTTGTCTAACGGTCTTCTAATTAGTCAGGTTCTGGAAACTTCCGTATAGTTAACATAAAGTTTGAAGAACAGCAAAGCTCCTTCAAACTCCTAAGGATTCGATGAGTAAACCTACTTTCTCCTTTCAGTACTGCAGGTTATCCCGCGCGAGATATGTCTCGTCACCCACTTCTGGGGAGCAACTGTCGTTCATTTTCCTCCCAACGAAAATATCTAGAAGTTACCTTCTCTTCAGATTCGGGCTTGTTCTATAGGCTCCTTTCCGTTGGGGTAACGGTTATCTCGGATCATCCACGGAATAATTTACGCTCCATGAGGTACAAGGCCTTCCCGTGCGGCAACATAAGGCAGACAGTGCTCTATGTACCACTTACTTACGTAGATATGTATATGTTTTGATCTTCTAACAATCCATTCAACAATTATTTTTCTTAAAAATACGGTGCTTTTATTGAACGAGACTTTCATCTTCAAAAAGTAAAAGCGTACTATGCAATTTAGAGGTAACATCGTAGTAATAAAGTCACGTTTTATCATTTGCAACATTAGCATTTATTTGGCGAGACTGTATGGATTCGATAGGTTTATTTTACTCTACACTGTCATTGAGAATTTGTTAGTTGATAATGCATCCAAAGTATATAAACCTTTTTAACGCCTATGTACGGCTGTAGGTTATAATACAACGATTTTCATTTATTAGCTTTTCTACATCTACCGTGTTTTCTGGTGTTCCGGCATCAGATGATCTCCCTGAACATGGATCGTCGTCAAGATTAAACTGTTCCTGTTGAAACTGCATATGCAATCGATATATGGTATTTTAACTTGAACAATTACCCTGAAATACATTTTCCAATCGAGCACTCAAACATCGTTTTAAATTATAGTTGCGATAATCGCAATGCATCAATTCCACCACGTACAACGTTACGTATGTATTATTTGCTTTTAATGTTGTTAATATTGGAATTTGTTTTTTTTGAGTTTATATTCCTCATTATTTTTTAGTTTATCCTTTTATTTGGGTCAAAATATTACTGAAGAAATAATACCGACTTGAAGCATATACAGAAAACATCATTTATCCGGATGCTATTCAACGGTGATGCGAATTATCTATGTTCAATTATTACTTCAGTTATCCATGTACCAATTATTCATACCAAACTTTTGTCAGATTACATGTCTATACGAACATTGGTAATTTTTAAAGTAAATAATTAGTACTTCCAATAAATATGTTTAAAACGATGCATAGTAAGTTGCCAATACTTACATTTGAAACACTACCTCCAACAACAAATAAACATTTTTTAAAATTAAACACAAATCTGTAGCATACGTACGCAGATATTGTAAATCTCCAAACCTGATATTTTCTCAATGTTCTTTTCCAAGTATATACAACAATCAACTGTAAACTGATTTATTACGAACTTTTCTAAAAGCATTAGTTAAATTTTGCGAAAAATATGACTAAGCTTTTTGTTTAATTTTATCTTCAGAGTTTACGTCACAAGTCTGATCATATAGAGATGAAACAATTATGTGGAGTTTTACAAAACATATATTAATCTATGATAACGAAATCGCAAAATTGCAAATTTGGACGTTATCAGCAATTATAAAAAAGTACAGTTGAAATCAACGTTTTTTGTGTTTTAGAGAGGATAAAATGAATTATTACTTTCTCTTACCTATATGAAATATAGAATAGAGAAAGTATTGTTTTCGTCCAAAATTTTCGATGTCAAAATTTTAGTGGAAATACACGTT